>PVHP010014627.1:0-11302 GCA_004024765.1 Zapus hudsonius
TAGTCAGGGTGGGGAGATTCGTGGGAGGGGTAGAGTATACTTAGAGAAATTCCAGGCCAGTTATGGTCAAATCAAACAGAACTCTGCTACAAAATAATTTCTAATTCCAGGATATCATTTCTGGTTCTTCAGTGGGAAGAACTGGAGAAAGCTTTGTGGACCAGGGCCATTTCATACAAGTTTGAGAAGGAAGTAGGGTTTTTTTTCAAGGTCAGGTCTCACTCTAGCCAAGGCTGGCCTCAAACTGACAGTGATCCTCCTACCTCTGCCTCCCCTGGGTTCTGGGATTAAAGGTGTGGGCTAAAGTTGGTTGAGTTGGCTAGTGGTGGCCCCAAGAGAGTGGGTTACATTTTTATTATTGCCCCCCCAGGAAAGGTCTCGCTCTAGCCCAGGCTGACATGGAATTCACTATGTAGTCTCAGGGTGGCCTTGAACTCACAGCAATCCTCCCACCTCCGTTTCCTGAGTGCTGGGATTAAAGGTGTGTGCCACCACGCCTGGAGGACAGGTAGGATTTAACAGAATTTAGCACAAGAAAAGTGTGAGTCTAACAGCAAGAGTAGGCATTGGTGGTGGGAACGCCTAATTTTAATGTCAGGGACAAGGAATCATTGAGGAGGGAGGGAGGAAAGAAAGGGCTTGGCAAGGAATAAGTTGGCTGAGTTGGGTAGTGGGTATAAGGAGGCTGGACTTGGTTGGTGACAAGGACCCTTGGTTGAGAAAGGACAAATTAGGTTCTCTTCAGTGGTACACTTAGTCCTACCCCTGAGGAGCCCAGTACATAGAGAAGTCTGTCCTGCAGGGGTGGCGTGCGGCGGCTCTGACCCCAGCTGGAAATGTGTCTGCACTTTGTCAGGCTTCCACTCCAGGACAATTTATGACGTTGCTTGGTAAGTACTCCATCCCAGCCCACCATAGCTATTCTCTGCCATCTAGGGAGCACACAGCCACCTCCATTTCTTCATGCCAGGCCTGCCATGTGGGATTAGAGATGGCTGGCTGGCTGGCTGGCCTGGGGTTCAGAGGAGCAGGAAATTGACTTAGACCCAGACCTGTTCCGGGCTAAGATGCCAGGATGTGAGTACAGTACCAGCCCTTAGGGTTCACAGAGCCTTATACTGTTGAAGTAATGATTGAGTCTGTAGATTCGTGACTTGGTAACAGTGACTGCTACCCTTATGGAGACTAGAAAAGCCACGGCATTCTCATGGGAGTGGAGGGCAGAGGGTAGAATTGGATCTAGGAAATAATCCCAAACCACGAAGAAAGCTGATGTACATCCAAGCTTCACTTATTAGCAAGTATTTGGGAGTAACTATATTCCACAAAAATGGGCTTACATATGTCACATGTTGTCCAGTTCCATTTTTACTTCATGGAGAATTAATCCTAGCTGTTAAGCAAAGGCTACCGAACACTAATGGTATTTTCTGTGCAGAAATTAAAATTTATTTTTAGCTAAGGAGCTTTTTTAGGTGGTGTTCAACCACTCAAAAACAAATCACACATTAGACAACTGACATTTTGTTGGTTTTGTAAATTGCTAAAATGGATAGGCTGTTGAACATTCCATTTTCAAACATTTGTTTTTTTTTTTTTTTATGGTGTTCGGTAATGGGAGAATCTTCAATTTTTCCTGGTTTTTCAAGGTAGGGTCTTGCTCTATCCCCAGGTGACCTGGAATTCACTATGTAGTCTCAGGGTGGTCTTGAACTTATGGTGATCCTGCCTCTGTCTCCCAAATGCTGGGATTAAAGGCGTGTGCCCAGCTCCAATGTTTTTTGCCCAGCTACAGTGTTTTTAAAAATGGACTTATGGGGCTGGAGAGATGGCTCGGTGGTTGGGGCGCTTGTCTCCAGTGCCTAGGGCTGCCGGTTCAATTCCCAGGACCCACGTAGGCCAGACCCACAAGGAGGTGTCCCTGGTGCCTGGTGCTCTCTCTCTCTCTCTCTCTCTCTCTCTCTGCTTGAAGATGAATAAATAAAATATTTTAAAAAAATTAAAAATGGACTTATGGTAAAATTCAAGTTGTTTATGTTACTGTTAAAAGGTTAATTGCTTATAAGAAGTAGGAAAAGTCTAATTTGTACTTGTATGTAGGTTAATTCTATATTTTAGGTTAATTATCCAGGGACATAATAGGTGGAAATACCCAAAGACTTAGGAGGATGCTATTTGTGGCTCTTAGTTAGGAAAGCTCCTCCACTAGACTTTCAGCTAAGAGCTGAGGTTTGGGAAGAGAGCAGACTAGGGATTGTGGACCTGATCTCTGTACCTAGCTGGGGGGAGGGGGGCAGGGCATGAGTCTCCCTGCATACCGCTGATCCAGTGTGTTCTCCCAGGTGTCAGCTGACAGGGGCCTTGGCCACAGCTTGCGGAGATGATGCCATCCGAGTGTTTGAGGAGGATCCCAGCTCTGATCCACAGCAGCCCACCTTTTCACTAACAGCCCACCTGCATCAGGCCCATTCCCAGGATGTCAACTGTGTCACCTGGAACCCCAAGGAGCCAGGGCTCCTGGCCTCCTGCAGTGATGATGGGGAGGTAGCTTTCTGGAAGTATCAACGGCCTGAAGGCCTCTGAGCTACTCTGAGAGTTGTAATTCCCTGGAAAATGCCCAAGAATTTGCCAGTCACTTCAAGGACCTGGAGCAGCATGCTAGACCTTCATTTGACTTGGCTTCTGTTTGGACATGGACCATTACCGTTTTCCCTCCTGTGACATGAGGGCCTTGGCAGAACCCAGAACATTAGTACTACAGACTGCGTGCATTAGAGCGTGGGTTCCACTTTGGGGTGAATATAGTATTTATGATTGCTGTATATAAGTATATGTAGGAGGGTGTGTATTTCAGACCTGAAATTGTATGGTTTGTAGAAATAATTATCTTTGCCCCAAGTCTGATTTTATAAGGACATTCACAGATTTTTAGAACTCTATTATCTGAATTAGGTCCTGCCTTCCCAATTTTAGATTAAGTCCTTGCATTTAAAACATTCAAGCCAGATATGGTGGCACATGGCTGAGAGGCAGGAGAATCAGTTGCGGGCTATCCTTGACTACATAATTTGAGGCCAGCTTGAGCTACATATGAGACCCTGTCTCATTTAAAAAAGGCATTCAAAATTGGATTTTTATTTTTCTTAATGGTTTGCTCAGAGTAAGATGAATGTAAGATGTCACATGCTATCCTGTAGAAGCCCTCTTGTGACATGCTATGGTGGCAACTGAGGATGTGAACAAAATTAATGGGGAGAGACATGAACCATGAACGACCCGTAAAGGGAATTGTTTCTGGCCACAAGCTGTGCACTCTCAGCAGGATGCTGATTGGTTGTTCAGTGAGGAACAACACGTGTATACAATGTAGCAATGGTATTGTTTTCAGGGGGTGATTAAGAAAATGTCTATTAGGGGAATAATTTTTAAAAGTTGAGAATCACTGCCTATAAAAAATTATTCAGTCTTTTCTTTTGACTGTGACAAATGGATTTCAACATGGCTATTTCTACACTTGTCCTTTAAGTTCTTACAGTGTAGAAACTGCGACCTACGAGGCTGTATGTAGAGTTGTCAGAATCGTATGGGTATTTGGGAGTTTCAGTGCCAGTACTGTGGCAGGGTCAAGGCAGTGGTACCAAAATCCAGTCTTCACTACCTTGGCCCTCACAGTAGAAAGATGGCCAACTTCACATGGGCATGTCCTTGGCAGAATAAAAATGATTGTAGTGAATGTTGACATGTGAGAACGCTTTTTTTTCTTCAAGGTAGGGTCTTGCTCTAGCCTAGGCTGACCTGGAATTCACTATGTATTCTCATGCTGGCCTTGAACTCAAGGTGATCCTTACCTCTGCCTCCAGAGTGCTGGGATTAAAGGTATGTGCTACCACACTTGTGGTTTTTTTTGTTTGTTCATTTGTTTCTAATATTTTTATTTATCTGTAAGCAGAGAGAGAGGCGAGACAGAATGGGCACACCAGGGCCTCCAGCCACTGCAAATGAACTCCGGATACATGCGCTACTCTGTGCATCTGGCTTTACGTGGGTACTGGGGAATGGAATGGCCATCTCACCAGTCCTTGACTGGCATTTTCTGAAAAATGAAAGGAATAAACCTTCCATTGATAATGTTCATTGCCAATGATAATTTAAAAACCAAAATCGGGGCTGGGGAAATAGTCCAGTCAAGTGCTTACTTATGCAAACTTGAGAGCCTGAGTCTGGATTCCTAGCACACACATAAAAGGTGGGCATGTGCCAGCCAGCACTGAAGAGGTGACAGAAGGATCCTTAGGGTCTGCAGGCTAGTTAGAATAGGGCAGTCTGTGAGCTCCAGGTTCACTGAGACCCTGCCTCAGAAAATATGGTTAAAAGTTAAAAGTGATTGAGGAAGAGACCCAATGTCAACCTTTGGCCTCCACATACATGTGTGTACCAATACATACGCATTCAGACCATACACAAAAATGAAAGTATTCTAAAATGCCAAAATTATGTCTGAAAACTTATGTTGCAACCATGACCTTAGGATATCTAAATAATCCAGTGAGCCAACCCTTCCAGCGTGCTGTCCTAAAACCACTCAGTGGTAGTGCCTCAAAGTATTAGACAGGGCAGTGGGTTTTACAGCGTAAGGATGCATGGATAAGGGTTCATACTACAGTGCCTTTAGGCAACTTCCATGTACAGTCTTGGGAGAGTATCAAGGAAGTACAATTATAATTCACTCCAGCCCAACATATCAAACATATAAGCTGCTAAGAACCCCAACTTGCTTCTATCTTAAATGACCTTTTGAAAAAATATTTTTATTTACTTGCAAGCCAAGAGATAGGAGACAGAGAAAAGGGCTGTGCCAGGGCCTCCAGATGCATGTGCCACTTCTATTCCCCAGCACCCACATAGAGCCACATTCACACTCGGGTCATTAGGCTCTGCAGACAAGTGGCTTAACTGCTGAGCCATCTCTCCAGCCCTTTACAAAACTCTCAGGACTTATTTTTCCTAATAAGCTGTTTGAACTGCCTTCATTTTTAATACAGTAAATACCAACAAATAAGCCTATACAATAAAAACTTTGGGGGTTAACTTTTCTGCATTGAGAAAGCATCCTGAAACCAACTTATTTGAAAATTGCTAGCCTAGGGAAATTGACCCGAAGAATTACTTTTTTTGGTTTGTTTTTTCCAAGGTAGGGTCTCACCCTAGTCCAGGCTGACCTGGAACAGGCTCTGTCCTCAAACTTAACAGCAATCCTACTTCTGCCTCCACGTGCTAGGATTGAAGGTGTGCACCATCACACCTGACAGAATTGCTTTTCAACTGTGTGTACATTTATCCCTGAAGAACAGAAGGCGAGAATTCAAGGAGGCCAATCTGAAGATCTTTATTACAAAACTTTTACGAAGACCAGGGTCAAATTCAGCAGGTGTTTTATTTACTTAAATTTTTTTTTTTTATTTACAAGGAGAGAGAGAGAGAGAAAGAACAGGAGCACCAGGGCTTCTTGCCATTGCAAACAAACTCCAGATCTGGCTTTACATGGATACTGGGTAATCAAACCCAGGCCATCAGGCCTTGCAAGCCTTTATCCACTGATAAAGTCCCAGTCCTTTTTTTTTTTTTTTTTTTTTGAGTTAGGGTCTCATTCTAGCCCAGGCTGACCTGAATTCACTCTGTAGTTTCAGGGTGGCCTCAAACTCACGGCGATCCTACCTACCTCTGCCTCCTGAGTGCTGGGATTAAAGGCGTGTGGCACCATGCCCAGCTCTCTCATTTTTTTAAAGGCTGCCTCAAATTAACTGTACAGTTGGGCCTGGCCTTGAAATGATCCTCTTGAGTGCTGGGATTGCAAGCATGAACCAACACACCTCGTGTGTGCTGTACTGTGGACGGAACCCAGGGCCTTCTGCATGCTAGGCAAACACTCTACCAACTGAGGTGAGCTTCCTCACCCGGTGCTGTGGCCTTGTGAAGGAAGGCTGCGAAATTTCAGAATGCAGACCTTGAGAAGCTCTAACCTAAGGCTTTCTACTATCATAGTCAGCTCCAACAGCCAAGGAGGAGGCCAAGGCTGCAAGCCTGACTGAAGAGAAGCTTCCTACGACTGTTTTCTTCCTCATACTCAAGTCCAACAAAAGGGCAGGTCTGATCCCACAAACAATAAGCAGATTCAGGGTCTTGGGTTGGAAATTTAGCATCACTGCAAAGATAAGTAGTTTTTCCAAGTTATTTATTAGAATGTCTGACTCAAGGAACTACAAAGAACATGCCTAAAGCTGCTATGCACAGTTTATGCTTAACCTGAAAAGAGTGGGCCCAGAGCTTGGACTGTAAGGTGAAGTGGGCAGTAAATGGAGGTGGGCTGGGATAGCACCAGCCCTGACTGGTCAGGCCTCAGGGAGATTGACCTCCACAACCAAGATTTTCTCCCAACGTCCACATTCCTGTTCAGTATCAATGCTCCTCTACTGAGAACGCCTCAGATTCAATCGGAGTCACTGTCCGTCTCAGCTTCTTTCACATCCACACTGAACTTATATTCCTGGTCACAGCCCATGTAAGCATCACTCATGAAGTACAGCGTATAGTTGTGGGTACCTGTGGCCGGGGCCACAAAGTCTAGTTTCACCTAGAGAAAATGCAGAAATGAGGTCAGCATGGACCCAGGGGGAGGCGCTTCCACATGTCCCAGCTCAGGCCAGAGCACACACTCACCTTGGCTTTCTGCTGCAGGGTCAGCCTCTTGATGGAGATGAGGCTATTGGACTTGGCATCTCCAATCACCACCCACCAGCCTTCCTCACGTTTCTGCAGTGACCAAAAATCAACATTTCAGCATGTACAACTTGATGGCCACAGGCAATTGAGAATGAAATAGACCGTCAGAATGGATAAAAAGCTTTCAAAGTTCCTTCTGAAATATAATTTGAGACTAAGATTGTGAAACTGTCCAAAGGTGTCTCAAAAGAACTTAGTAAATGAGCTCATTTTTTAAAGTTTTGTCTCATTTCTTCATCTCATTTGGTACTTGTCACTGAATCTAAGATTGCTCTATTAGAAGCCTAGACTTCGAGGCTAAGCAGCTTCAAGTTCTTCAGAAACTTATGTACCAGGAACCCATGCTAGGTGAGAAAATCTTAACATGGAGATGCCCCTGCAGCCAAGAGGATCCAAAACAAGTCTGTGAGGCTTCTTTGGAAGTGTTGCCTCTGGAAAAGTCCTCTCCACTGGCCACTCCAGTGCCTAAAGCCTGCTATTCTTTCCTTTGAGCCTGTTGAATTTGTCTAGAGAACTAAACATGAAGTTTATCTGGTGGCTGCTATTAGGACCTTTAATTACTCTCCATATAAAGAGAATCAGATTTTCTTTCTGGTAATAAAGGACCACACAAATAGAAGCGGAGTGAAGTAGAATTGAGGAAAGAGTGTTTAAACACCAACAAGGCAAGGTGTCCTGGAACCACTTACAAATGTATCCTAAGAGTTAGAGATACACTATGACAACACTGCCCAATTGATGTTTTAACAATAACAACCATCTAAATTGTTTAAAGCAGGAAAGAAAATCCATGGTCTAACAGTAATTCTCAGCATTGTGAATTCATTATCAGTCTGGACTATCCTTCCCTGGCAGGAACTACACCGTGTACCAAGGACTTGGTAAAGCCAGCTGTCAGGACATACCTGCGGAAAGAGAGGCGCAATAACAGGACCTGTGACTTCCTCCTCTCGCTCCAGCTGTACCAGTACCACCACTGGCCCCCCGCTGTGAGAAAAGTAGAACAGCATGTTAAGCAATGTGGCTGTGGACAGACCCCCAGGAAGGGCACCTGGCCCTCTCTTGCCCACCTGCGGATGCCGTCTTTATCCACCACTTCATAAGACAGCTCAATATTAGGGTAGCGGTTACAGAAGCGGGCCACATCTGCAATCTGGCTGTCAGTGAGCTGAAGCAAAGCATTTCGTTCCTCATCTTCCATTTCCATGATGTCAAAGACACTCTCCACTCCCTGCAATGGGTAATGCAGACGTCAGGAAAGAAACCACAAGCAGAACTACTAGCTCCAAAGAGCTGCGAATCTTACTTTCAACATTGTCAGATAACTCCGGAAAGAATACAATCACTAACGGCCTTTTCCACCAGGTCAATTCAGAGCCCGCCCCTTGAAAGAAACCAGACATCTTCTTAGGTAAATTTGCTTCCCACAACCTATCCCCAGACTAGGATACTCTGCTCTCAGGATCACCTATCCAGCACTCCAGTCCCCTCTGCTCACCTTGTCTGTGCAACGTTTGATATGTTCTGAGGAGAAGTGCGGAAGCTGCTTCAGGTACGAGTCCTTGGACCACATGGCTTGGGTGACCATCTGGGCCAGTTCCATGGCTGCCAGCGCAGGGCTGAGCCACCCATTACTAGAGAGCACATCCACACAGGCTTGAATGAGCCGGATCGCCTGCATAGGGATGGAGCACAAGAGGAAATGGTCTTGGAGTTGAACCTTCCAATGCCATCAACTGGTCCTGTGCACCCCCAAAACCCACCCACACTACCTTGCTAAGGATTTCCTCTGTGTCTGACTGCAGCTCAGCACTCAGCTGCATGCGGGACAGGTGAGCTTGCAGGAGCAGATTGGTCTTCACATGTGGATCATTGAACTTGGGGTTATTCAGCTTGTGGGGAACCTTCTGAGCCAACTGGAATGCAAAAGAAAAGGAACCGGTAATAAATGGCTGCCCGGCCCGAGCTAGTTGAGACTAAACATGCCACATGGCCCAGGTTCCAGAGGAGAATGGAGAATACGGAGGATATGCACAGGTACTGGTGGCAGAGCCACGCACTCTGGCACAGGCCAAGTTTTCACCCCAAGGATGTTTTCCTAAAACCAATGTGCTCACCTGCCGCAGGAGATTGTCTTCATGGTGTCGGATAGGAATGTTCTCATACTCTGCGGCATTGGAAATAATCTCAATAAGCCCTCGAACCTTGGTCTTGGCATTCAGGGACATACTAAAGAGCTCTGTAAGAAAATGGTGAAATTTGAGAGAGCTAAAGGCAGGTGGAGAGGAACTGAATTAACTGTTGGTTGCCTGGGCTGCACCGCTATCCCTCTGAGAAGCACTGGACACCTGAGACCCTCTCATCTCTCATCCCAGTAACTCCCAAAGCCTGCACACAAGACACTTCCTCATGGAGCCGCGGAGGCGCTCACCGATGGTCGTGTAGTTGATGTAATAGTAGGCAGCAATCATGCCCAGGTTCAAAGGTGCCACGTCCATCTCGTCCTCAATACTGATGCACTTGGACTGCTCCAGGTCGCTCAGGGTCTGCTCCACCAGTTCTGACAAGTGGTCAGACAAGTGACGATGGGATATGCCTGTGAGGTGAGGGCAGCGAGTCTCAGGGAACTGCCCAGCAAGGCTGTGAAAAACCATCAGGACACTGTGCACCCCAAGCCCACTGACCCTGCAGGTTATAGTAGTTGGGATTCTGTGTCATTCGGCGGTAAAGAAAGGTCCAGGTGAGGTAATCTACAGCATCCTGCTTGTTCTCAATGGTCTTGGTGACAATCTCGGCATTGAAGTGGTCATGCATACAATGGTCCAGGTGGGACTCTACTGGCAACGGCTCATATAAAAACTTCTTGAAGAAATCCTACGGATTGGGAGAGGTGGTAATAAAGAGTTGATGATGACATGGTGGCAAAGGGCAGCCAGCCTGTGGGAGAGGCACAACTAATACCAGGAATGGAAGAGACATATTTAGAAAGCAGCATCACTGCTACAATCAGAGGAGACAGGGATATACTGAGCCACCCAGGCAGTCACGAAGAAAAAACCAACCACAGTGGAACAACATCAACGCCAACATGGAGTCAACAGCAGTAGCATGAAAGACAGCAAAATTCTGTGTGGCTCTTTACAAAAGCAACTGTCAGGAAAGACTAAAAAGTCTATTAAAGACATTCTGAAAAATTAAAGAATATGTTTCAAGGCTCAAGATCTTAAGGTGTCCCAGGACTTACCTTTTTGGAGCCCTGACACATGATGACGCAGCGCCCCTCATCATCCTGCAGAGGGCGGTTGGCATGGCCCACCATCTGAAGCACATCGTAGATGGGGTAATCCACATAGCTAGTGGCAGGAGAGGGAAACAGAAAAACAGCACATGAACCAGAACACTACACTCAGGAGGCCTGCCTACCTGCCTTCCTCATCACAGGTAGTAGATGCAACGACAGGAAATCGAGTTACAGCAAAACTTCTTAGGCATTCATCGTTTGTTTCACTTGCTCCCATACAAATCATTTTAGTTTCAAATCTAAGAACCATGAATTTGTTGTTCAAGATCCTCAAATCAAAGCTATAGCCTAATACCAGAAGCAATTAACCTCCTCCTCCTACTAGATGTGTAAATCAAGCTTTCCAAACGTATGAGCTGAATGTCACAAATTAGCATCTAAAATTTAAGATAGCAAGCAGATTCAGACATTTAAAATGAACCTGAAAAATTTGTTTAAATTTTATTTTCATGTGTGTAAGTGTGCCTCTTGCTGCTGTGAACAAATACCAGGTGCTTGTGCTACTTTTAAAAAAGTTATTATTCATTTACTTATGAGAGAAAGAAGCAGATAAGACAGACAGACAGACAGACAGACGACCAACCAACCGACCAGATAGATTGAATGGGTGCCAGGGCTTCTAGCCACTGCAAATGAACTCCAGATGTGCACTACCTTGTGCATCTGGTTTCACATAGGTACTGGGGAACTGAATCCAGGTCCTTAGGCTTTGCAGGCAAGCACCTTAACGGCTGGCCCATCTCTCCATGGCACCCCCCCACACACATACTTTTTTTGAGGTAGAGCCTCACTCTAGCCCAGGATGACCTGGAACTCACTCTGCAGTCCCAGGCTAACCTTGAACTCATGGCAATTCTCCTACCTCAGCCTCCCAAGTGCCGGGATTAAAGGTGCACACCACCATGCCTGGCTTTTTTTTTTTTTTTCCTGAGAAAGTCTGAACCTTCTATTTTGTGTCACTATACAGGTGTGTGACTTTGACCAATTCATTTTTCTTAATACAGGAAACAACAGATTAACAGTAGGTTAACAACAATAACTCTGCTGTTCTTCCTGGCTGGTCCTCCAAAACAATGAAATGCAAAGGATAATAACTAAAAAGCAAATGTGATCAATCATAGGTCCTGAACCTGAAAACTCTCAAACACTGCAATGGTGGAATTTTGCTGTATGTTTATGTCGCTCTTTCTGTATTTGTAGATTTATGTTCCTTTGGGAAGG
>PVHP010014627.1:11402-38875 GCA_004024765.1 Zapus hudsonius
ACTTCCTCATCAGCATGTAGTGGCTGACTTTGTGCTGATTCAAACCTCAGGTAAGACAGAGACAGAGATGAGAGAGAGAGAGAGATGAGAGAGAGGAGAGAGGTGAGCGAGAGGAGAGACAGAGGAGAGGAGAGGAGAGGAGAGGAGAGGAGAGGAGAGGAGAGGAGAGAGAGAGAGAGAGCGAGAGAGAGAGCGCTAGGCCATCTCTTCAGCCCCCACGAGGCCTTCTCACCTGAGCTGAAGAGCTGCTCCACCAGACGCCGCTCCATGGGGCTGAGCCCCTCATGCAGGTAGCCCACTCCGTTTAACAGTGTCTCCTTGAGTGTGCTATCACTCAGCTTCTCCAGATATGGGATCAGATCCTTCTCGGTGCAGTGCAAGAACCTGGACAGCATTAGCACTGACTCAGGGGGGTTCCAATCTGTGGCAGGACCCCACCCCCACCCCCAGCCACCCAATAGTTACCAGCCCCCAAGGCCCTGCTGTCATCAACAGGACACCCTTTGGGGAGGGTGCAACCCCACTTAACATGACACCCCAGAAGCCAGGCCCCACCTCACCTCTGTCGCTGGATATCTGCTGCACAGGTAGTGAGTATGTCAATCGCAGTGAGGCGGGTCTGCTTGCGAGATGGGACAAAAACAATGACCGGCTTCTTGGGCGAGTGTTTGGTGATAGCATGGTATACAGGCTTGGCCATGGACAAGAGGCGAGTCTGCGTATGACTGATGTTGAAGCCCTGATGACCAAGGGAGAAAACATTGAGGTCACCAAACATAGCTGACATGGGCTACGAGGGGCTTGAGGCTGAGGGAGGGATGGGAGAGTCCCACCTGGATGTGCAGCTCTAAGGGCACAGGGCGCACATTAGGGTGGAAGTTGAAGGTGGAGGTGGCGCTGCACCCCAGCCAATGAGCCACATCTTTAGCATTGGAGAGCGAGGAACTAAGTGCCACAATGCGAATGGGCCGCTCAATCTGGGAGGAGATGTAGCGCATCCGGGAGCAGATCACTTCTAAGACAGGCTAAGAAAAGGGAGGAGGGAGTCACTCTGGGCCCAGGCTCCCCAATCTCTGTCTTTGGTTCCCCTGCCCCAAAGAGCCAACCTGCACTAAATAAACAAAAGAGTTCTGTCAAAAAAATCTCAGGTCATCCTTTTGTAATAGGAAACAGGCAGAATTCTTTGTGGAGAAGCCCCCAATCTCTGACCTCAATCCCAAACACAAGGCCCAATGCCAGTCACGGCAAGTCCCAGCCCCTGAGCTGCATACCCCATTCTCGCCCCCAATAAGGTGGACCTCATCCACCACGAAGAGATTAATGTTCTGGACATTCTTGCGCTGCTTCCATCTCCGGGAAAGTATATCCCACTTCTCAGGAGTGCTGATGATGACATTGCCTTTGCCCAGGAGCTTCAGATCTGTGCTGGTCTCCCCCGTCAGCAGCACCACCTTCTTGTTGAGCCTGTCCTGGAATTTCTCATACCAGTCCATGTATACCTGATAGGCAGGAGGGAGATATGAGAACACCAGGCCACACCATACATCTTTTACTTGCTAGGAAGGAAAGTGAGAAGCCAGAACTGCTGCTCTACAGACCTCAAATTTCTTAGTTTTGCTATGTCTTGGTTTAAGATGGGGGGGGGGGTCTTCCTATATTGCCCAGTCTGATGTCAAACTTGTGGGTTCAAGTAATCCTCATGACTCAGCCTCCAGAGCAGCTATAGGTAGTTATCTGTGGTACCTACTTATAGATAGGTACCACCATACCTGACTCTGACCCCATACCAACCTTTAGATGATAGGGAAGCTTAGAAAACCTAGATTTGAAATCACAGATGAAGTGGCTTCTGGGGAAACCCACAGGCACAGCACCTCACACACCTGCTCTGCCAGGGCCTCCATTGGGGTAATGTAGACACAACGCCCTTCGGAGTTCTGCAACAGCATCCTCAGAATGGCAAACTCTGCACAGATGGTCTTCCCACTGCCCGTGGGGGCCCCCACAAACACATTATCATCACTGTTGTACACGGTGTTAAACACTGGAAACCAAGAGGAACAGCATGAACACCAGCAGGGAATGAGACAAAACTGGAGGCAGACCACCTGTGTGCACAAGCCAGACGGCTGTGCAAAACAGCAGTGTGACGGCAGCACAGGGCCTGCAATTCCAGCACGCCTCTCACTTCATCTTCTACTCCCACCAAACAGGTAGGGATAAAGGCCAAGACCAAGTTCAGGTCCCCTAGAGATTTGTGGGAAGGCAGCAAAAGCAAAAGCAGCCCAGCACCCTCCCTGCTTCTCAGGGACCAGGACGGAGAACCACAGGATGCCTTTCTCTGCTCCTCAGCAGCTGCTGCATTTTCTGGAAACAGTCTAATATGGAAGGTGAATGGAAGGTGAGCATGCAAGTCCTGGCATCAAGACTAGGTGACAGATCCAAACTCTACTCGTTATTAGCTGGTACTCAAAGGATGGGTGCTATGCCTCAGTTTCTCATTCATGAAATGGTATATTAACTGTAGTACTAAACAGAAAATCCCTCCAAGAATTGGTGCATGCGGGAAAACAGCAAGTACTTGAGAGAGAGCACACGAGCTGCTCTGTGATCAGTCCCCCCTTACAATGATGGAAGTACATCCTGATTTAATACTGGAGCAGCAGGGGCAGGCACTAGCACCCTGAGCCTTCAACAACGCACCCCACAGTAAGGCCTTCCCTCCCTCCCCTGACCTCTAGAAGCTATGCAGAGCAGCAAAACACATCTAACAGTGAGCAAGGACTTCTTGGAAGGAAAATAGCCTGATGGGTGCTATCAGCCACACTGATGAATTCCAGGAGTACCAAGTGCTCAAGCATCCACTTCTCTGCCTGCCAAAGAACATGCCTATGACTAGGTAACCTTGAAAGGCCTTTACAAGCTGGGCGTGGTGGCAGAGATAGGATTGCCATGAATTTGAGGCTAGTCTGGGACTTCAAGAGAACCAACTACCTGAGATTCAAATACCTACCTTGAGTCTGGATGGGATTGAAGAAAGGAAATTTATCTTGGTAAAGACTCTCAAAGGCACTGTTTCTTAGCGCGGACACAGGCAAGGGCTGCAGGTCCAACAGTTCAGTTGGAGGTGGGTACTTCTCTGGCAGGATCAGATGCCGGAAAGAAACAGGCAGCTGGGTTTCACAAGCTGCAAGAAAAGAAATGGGAAGGTAGGAAGCAACCCTCTAGCAAATACCCAGAGCCCTGCTAGCACTAAACACTGGAGATCCTAGGTGGAGCCAAATCACTCTCAACGAAGGCAAGGCCAGAGCAAAGAGCAAGAAGTCCTTTTCCTCCCTGAAAGGTCAGTTCCTAGGGAACCTAGAGAGGACACTCACAGAGCCAGCGGTCAGACACCACTCGGATGAAGTACTGTGGGGGCAGTGGTTCAAAGACAGGTACAAAGAACGTAATGAGGTGCTCATCCTGGGCGTACTTGGCCTTCAGGAGAAAGTATTCATGGTGCAGAATCACCTCACTGTCCACATCCTCCACTAGAATCCAGAATGCCTCCGATGATCCATGGACCTGCAACCCAAGCACAGGTGAAAGGAACGTGAGCCGTGTGGAGTCAGCAATGCTGACCAAGCACCTCTAACCCACAAAACCTTACTTTTTCATCCCACTGGAAATCTGGTGTGATGGTCAGCTCTACTTTCAGGGTAGAGCGTGTGATAGGCTGCAGGTGCACTGACAATTCCAGCTTTGGGAACAGGTGGACATACTTGTGGATGGTCTTGCCCATTTTTGGCATTCGGATAAGCTCACCTAGGAAGGTAGAAACCATTGGGTATGAAGCACAGCCTACTGAGCATATCTGCAAATGGGACCCGAGGGTCACTGTGGACAAGGGCTTAGGAACTAGGGAGTGTAGAGGCCAAGAAAGATGCCTGGGCTGCAGAACACTCACCTATCTCATTATGATTCAGGTCATACAGACGCTCAAAGGGGAAGTTCTTCTTCTCAATCTTCTTCACTACCTCCTCGGGCAGTTTACGAAACTGGCGAAGAGGACACATGGACTGCCACCTATCCAGAAAGGAGACGAGACTGCTGGTCCCATCTGTGGAGCTGTTAAACTGCCTTTATCATAGCTTCCAACAGCTTAGCATAACCACACAAGATGCCAACAGCAGAGGAAGACTTTTGAAACTTTGTCAGGACAAAGACTACCACTCCCCAACCCCGAGCTGCACCCCAGAGAGCCCTTTCATTTCTCAACTCTCACTCAGGGTCATGTCTCCCCTCAGCCATCAAGACTGGAGATCACATGCACTAAGGCCTTCCCACACACCCTTGGTCTGGGGCCCCAACTCATGGTGACCAGCCTCTAGCTCCCTGGGCCCTTACATGCGTTTGTCGATCATCTTGCAGAGATTTAGAGTCTTGTCAGTAAGCTGTGCCCATCCTCGGTTCAGGACAATTTCGAAGATTGCACGCATCAATCGGCCAGCTGACTGGGGAAAGACAAATCATTCCCACTTGAAGGTTCCAGTATTCCCAGACCTACCTACACACAGCGTAATTATCTCAAGATCTGATCTAATCGCCTACACCAACTCCATAATTAGGCCTTTTTCTCAACCTATAGGTAAAGACAAAAAAATAGAGCTGGGCATGGTGGCTCATGTATGTAATTCCATTATCATGAGTGCAAAACTAGCCTGGGCTAAAAAGAGTTCCACTTAGCCTAGGCCAGAATAAAATCCTGCCTCAAAATAAATAAATCAATCAATAAAACCCTTTTCTATGAGCCCTCAGCAGGAAGTCATTTCTCCATGGGAAGCAAAAGACGATGCCTTTTTCTTCATGGATCTTCCTGCCTTGAGAGCTGACAGAACCTCCCTCTCAGCACTTCTTTTGAAGGCTTGCCCTTCCCACATACAAGATCAGTAAAGTGGCTAAACCAAACAGGCACCAACCAACTAGCTGAGCTTTCCTTTTCGCTCACTAGTGTCAAGCCCTTCTTCAAGAGACACATGGCACATACCTCTGCTCATCACTCAAGTACAATTTTGTCCTCACCTGTGTAACATATACCATGTCGGCCATGAGTGCAAAGCCCTCCAATTTCAGCTGTGAGATGAAGGCCTGGAGAAGCACATTGATCTGGAAAGAAGCAAGTGAAGTCAGCAAAGGCCAATCACTGAACAGTCCAAGAAAGTGCTTACATGTCTGTTCTGGGCAGACATGCCACAGATCTTCCACAACTCTTGCTTTAGATATCAAATAACCCATATAAACAGGATATGTGACAAGCAAGCAAAAAGTGGAAGAACTAGAAACTGGGAGTGAAGCTCAGTAGTAGAGCATATGCTTAGCATGCACAAGTCCACAGGTAGAGCCCAACACTCTTCCTCCAAAATAGAGGAAGAACTGTGCATGTTATTAAAAGCATGAATCCAAATTCAAGAGTCTTTTGTTAGATTATAAAAACTACCAAGGAACAGAGTATGGGCTTACCTTTGCACTGGGCTCCTCAATGCTCTCTTTAACAGGGATGGGAACTCTCTCCAGCAACTTTTGCAGCTCTAGCTTCTCCTCCTGCCACAGGGGGAGACAGGTCAGGGAAAAGCACAGGCTAAGTGGCCAAGGAGAAAAGCCACCCTGCCAACCGGCAATGGGTCCCAAATTCCCGTCTTGGCATGCTACACAGGCTCACCTCTCTCACAGTGATGTTCTTGAACTCTGAGGACAGTGAGAAAACTCGGAAAAGCTCAATCTCACTCAGGGTGGGCTTCAGCAGCTGATTGTAGGTCTGCACAGTATCATTGGTGATATAGTAGTGACTAGCTATACGGCCCAGTTCTGTCACCTAGAGAAAAAAGAAGACTCAATGCAATGCTGACCAGTGATGAGCCCCAACCTCTAACTTGAACAATAAATGACTGTTCCAATAGGACAACTCTTTGTGATACAAAACTGCCTGCATGGTTGTCCAGCACATCCCAGAGACCTACAGAAAAACTAATATCCATGCAAACAAAATAGCTCAAGGATCTACCTCAACTCAAAAACAGGAAGAAAACAAGCACCAATTTCATTTTATTCTTATTAGACTTCATATTTTTTTTAACTTTTTTTTTTCTGAGTCAGGTTCTCACTCTAGCCCCAGCTGACCTGGAACTCACTCTGTAGTCCCATGCTAGTCTTGAACTCACAGCAATCCTACCTCTCCCTCCCAAGTGCTGGGATTAAAGGTGTGCAATCACCATGCTCAGCCCAGGCCAGCTTTATTTTTATCTACAACTAAAAGCAGCATTTTAAAAGTTAAATTCTAGGGCTCAATGGGCAGTCTAATTCCTAATCTAAGCAAAAGGAAAAACGAAACATATTTGCCAACATCTAAAACTTTTGATGAACTATAGTCTCGAAATCTTCATGACACTCACCTGAAAGTTGCCTGTTTTCTTATCATACTTGACCAGATTGTTCTTGTCTAGCATTAAGGCAGCCGTGTGAACCAGATCTAGTCGGCGCTGGTCCAGCAAGGGATCGCCCTTGAGGTCATCATGAGAAATGCCATAGAGGGTTGGAGATCGGAGCATTCGGATATACAGGTAGGCATAGCCCAGCCAGTTCACTGCATCCTAGAAAACAGCAAATTTCTGAGTGTGGAGAACTGCTAATGTTCCATGGATGGCTTGGAAAATAATTCCTAACTACAAGGACATAGATTCAAATATTTTTCATCAATAAAAAGACAAAGAGTCCTTTCAAAGATCTTAGCAATGGGGACTAGGGAGATGACTTAGCAGCTAAAGGCTCTTGTTTGCAAAGCTTGCTGGTCCAGGTTCAATTTCCAACCACCCACATAAAGCCAGATGGGCATTTGTTTGCAGTGGCAGGAGACCCTGATGCAATTCACACACACACACACACGTAAATAAGAAAAAATGATCTTAGAAATAAAAGAAACTGGGCTGGAGAGATGGCTCAGCGGTTAAGGCACTTGCCTCCAGTGCCTAAGACCCCAGGTTCAATTCCCCAGTACCCACATATGCCAGACCCACAAGGTGGTGGCCCTAGTGCTCTCTCTCTCTGTCAATCTGTCTCTCTCTGTATTTCTCTGCTTGAAAATAAATTAAAAAAAAAAAAAGAAATAAAAGAAACTGTCTGCCATAAACCCAAGAAGCCTATATTGCATGAGATGTGGGCAGAGGGCCATGGAAGCCTCTCACTTCTGCTACCTCAGTCTCTTGAGACACTGAGAAAAGGCATAACCTTCAAGGACAGAGCCTTTTCCTACCTTGGCATTCTGGACATTCCCCAGGACGATTTCTGCATTGAGCATGTCGGGCAGCTTAGATACCATCTGGCTCTCAATAGGAAGTTGCTGATTAAGGAGGGACAGGTAATACTGTAGCTCTCCATGAGATGTGATGAGTATACCTTCCCCCTTGGTGTCATACTGGGGTCGTCCAGCACGTCCCAGCATCTAAGGTAGAGACAGTAAAGGAGGGAGAACACTAGAGCAAAGCTTTTGGTTTTGACTAGGGATTCTACATCACAGAACCTGGCCTTTGATCTGCCCCCTTGCACCCTAGACATAGGATGCTCATCCCGCTGAGGAGCTCAAAGGCTCTGTACCTGCAGAATGTCCAGTGCTCCGAGTTCTGTCCAACGCCCCTTCTCTGGGCTGTATACTTGGGTGCCCTTGATGATGACTGTATGGGCAGGGAGATTCACACCCCAAGCGAGAGTTGCTGTGGAAACTAAAACCTGCAGAGGCAAGGCAGGGTAATGCAGACAACAGACATTACCACCAGGAGGCTCATATCCCTGGCTTCTCTGGCCTCAGAGCTTCTAACAGAACTAGAAGCAAGGTGGATATGTGTCTCCCAGGATTTTCCAGTTTGACAACTCAGTAATAAAGAGCTTTTTCAGTTTCTCATCTATTCAACAATTAACATTTCAGAGACACCCAAGGGTCAGAAGTACAGACCTATATTAATTAACTTAAAGTTACAAGAAATTTTAAAACGGGCTATCCTGGAAGATGGAAGGAAGGAATGTAGTCTTGGCTTTATTAAGCACAGGTTGGAGTTATGTGGAGCTACTGAAGGGCTGGTTTCAGTTGTGCTAAAACCCTAAACCCCGTGTCTTCCTTCATGCATTGTGTGTGGTGTTGGAAGAGACAGCAAGAAGTTCCATGCCCTGTAACCACAGCAGCACTCGCACCTGTTCTGAGCCAGAAATCCAACAGTGCACAACTATGAACATTTCAGACCTTTCCCCCACTAGACTGTCATTTCATTTCTTCTGTAGCAACAAAAGTCAAAGTGTCATTATTTGTCTTCAAGTCCACTACAGTCCTTAAATCAATTATTTCTTTGGCCAATTTCTTTCTCCATTGTCTTGTCCTTTGTGTTTACATTATATTCTCTGATTTTAAAGTGAGTCCAGGATCATCAGGAGCACATTTTTTGAAAGCCTGGGTTTCTGTCTTCACAGATGCCTGCTTTCTTTTGCTCCTCTTCTGAGGCTCCTTCCCCCATAGGTAGCTCTGCCATTTTGTGGTTTGGTTTTCTCTCCAGAAACTGGAGGCGGTGCCAGTATATCCTCAGCATCACAGGCCTGGCCAGTCCTCACTTTCCTGTTCCTAGTCCTCGAGCACCCAATGCATCATATTTCTCATTGATAATTTCTATATCTATTTCCTCTCCCTCTGTATAATCACCGAATAACTCCATTTCTGGTGTGAGCCAACAGGCAGGGGGATAGGTATTTTGGAAAAGCTGGACAAAGGGGACCATATAGGACTGTCACCTGAACTGCTTCCTCACAATTTTCATGTTCCTTTTTTATCTGTCTAAAATTAACTCCTGTCTACCCCAGTTCCTCAAACGTGTCTTGTTCTTTTCCTTTACTGGTTCATTTTCTCTGGGAGATTAGAACACTGACCCCTCCTAGTATAAAGATGTCCAGGCCATTTTCATCCACGTCCAAGATGACTAAGGATCTCTTGCTCGTCATCCTCGCCAGCACACTGAGTACACTCAGATTAGCCTCCTCCTTCCTGCCAAGACTGATGTCTGCTATCGCTTTGCCTGCAGAGGAGCTGGACTTGGCTTAACCAAATTCTTCTGGGATACCGGTGCTGATGGCTCTTGGCCCTGGATGAGCTTGCGTGTTTTAGTCTAGGATATGGGATGCCCCAAGCAGAATCTGAATGCACATCTAATCTGTACATGGCTTGCACACAGGGCACTAGACACCATTCTCTTTTGTTTTAGGTGAAGAACCCCTAGGACCCAGCTTGTTGGTGAGCCTTGTATGAAGAGCTCTCAGAACTCTTGTTCTCTTTGTGGCTTTTGGGGCCTTCAATAAATACAGGGGTGCTTCTCTGTACCCATGCCAAGGTTTTGCATTAACATGTAATAATGTAGAGTGTGTCCAAAACTGCCCACTAAAGAGTCATCAGCACAGCTGTCAAGAAGCAGCTGGATCATACTTTTTTTTTTTTTTTTTTGGTTTTTCGAGGTAGGGTCTCACTGTAGTTAGTCCAGGCTGACCTGGAATTCACTATGTAGTCTCAGGGTGGCCTTAAACTCATGGCAATCCTCCTACCTCTGCCTCCCCAGTGCTGGGATTAAAGGCGTGCGCCACCACGCCTGGCTTGGATCATACTTTTTGACTGGTGCGTTACAGCATGGGAGAGGGAGGTTCTCTTGCAGCCATCTTTTGTGTTAACAGAATTCCTGTTCCCTGCAGTCTGTCATACACTACAGAAGCTGTAAGTAGTGTGAAGCTGTCCTTGGCTTTGACGTCAGGTTCTACGTTATATCCAAGTTGCAGGGTGGTCACTGTCACCGCTTAGTGCAGAGAGGAACCTCCTCATGGCGCAGGATATGGCCTCACTGGCCCCTTGCTTTCTGCTAAGACTCTTCCCACCCCATCCCAGTTCAGCTTTGTAGCCCCCCCTGGCCCCACCCTACCCTCGGCATTTATAGCCCCACCCTACCCTCCAGGAGCCAGCAGCCTCAGGAACCAATGTGTACTGAGGCAAACCCTCCAGCCCAGCCTGTCCAGGATGGTGTTCTAGAACTAGAATTCCCCAGTTAAGGCTGCGATCTAAGCTCGTGTAATCCAGGCCACCCTGAGACTACATAGTGAATTCCAGGTCCGCCTGAGCTAGATGGAGACCCTACCTCAAAAAACCAAAAGTAAATAAAATACTTCTGAATTTAATTGTGGAACTAAATAAAGAGGCCACTTTAGGAAATGTTGCAATGGTCCCTCAGGGAATGATTTTAAAAAATAATATTTTTATCAGGCTGGAGAAATGGCTCAGTGGTTAAAGGCACTTGGCTTTCAAAGCCTGATTCCCTAGTACCCACATGAAGCCAGATGCACAGAGCAGTGCATGTGTCTGGAGTTTGTTTGCTGTGGCACTAGGCTCTTTGCTCCTATTTTTTCTCTCTCTCCCTCCTTGAAAATAATGAAAAGATTTTTATATATTTGAGAGAGAAAAAGTGTATTAGTTACCAGTGCCTCTTGCCACTGCAGACAAATGTGTCATTCTGTGCCTCTGGCTTTCCTACATGGGTACTGAGGCACTGAACCTGGGTCAATGGGCTTTGCAAGCAAGTGCCTTTAACCCTGTGCCATTTCTCCAGCACCACCACCCCCGGGAATTCTACTTATTTATTTGTTTGTTTGTCGAATCTTGCTCAAGCCCAGGCTAAAATGGAATTCACTAACAACATTTCATATCTTTTGATGCCTGGATTATCTGCTTCAAAGCTTTTCCTGTCCTTACCTGAATATGCTTATCAGCAAAAAGATCCTCCACAAGTGTTCGGTCAACTCTGGTCATGCCGGCATGATGAATAGCAAAGCCATAAGGCAAAAGATCTTTCAACTCCAGGTTCTATAAACAGAAAAAGACAAAGACATGACTCTCCCAGGAACAAAGGAAATCATTTACATGGGACCATGCCATTTACCTAGATCTATAACCACATCCAAAAAATAACCTACACGAAACAACAACACCCTGGTACATGCAGTCCCAAAGAAGCAGTCTGTGACCTGACTGATAATATGGAGCCATTTACCAGGTAGGAACCAGAGAACCAGCCTCTCCTCACCTTGCACTGTTCTGCTTCTGTCCTAAGGACCTCTGTGGAGGCAGAGCCCTCTCGCAGAAATAGACCCAGGGTGTCCTTCTCAAGGCACATGTCCCGGATGGCCCTGGCTGTCTTCCCGGTCTCTTTGCGAGAGTGGACAAACACCAGCACCTAAGGAGAAACCGTTTGCTACAGTCAAGAGATGCACCTGGAGTGACTAATCTCGTAACACACCAGAGAGTTAGCAGTATGAAGCAGGAAATTTACTATTATACCAGAAACCATGTTCTTGGAAAGGGGGCAATGGTAAGAATGTGTGCTGGCTTGGAAAAAGCCTAAACCCAGCTGGCAGTAAGTACCCAAAGGGAAGCTGGGTGTGGTGGCTATATCTGTAAACCCAGAAAGTTTCGAGTCAGCCTGGCTACATACCGAGTTCAAGGCCAGTGCCAGCTACAGGGAGACCTTGTCTTAAGAAACCAAAAAGATCTAACAGGAATGCTGCAGCTGAGAAACTAAACTGATCCTAGCTAGCACCCTACCTTGAACAAATTTAAATATACTATAAGTGCAGTTTCAGGGATCTCAATTAACAATTTGAAAGCAAGTGTCTTTAACTGTTGAGCCACCTCTTCAGCCTCTCAATTAACAATTTGTAACTCAAAGCCAGGTGTGGTGGCATATGCCCTTAATCCTAGCACTTCGGAGGACATCTATGAGTTTGAGGCCAGACTAGACAAAAAGTGAGTTCCAGGTCAGCCTGGACTAGAGTGAGACTGCTCCAAATAACCATACTAAAAATAAAATAAGAATATGTGTTCAGATTCCTAATAAGAATTTAAATCAGGGCGTGGTGGTGTACACCTTTAATCCCAGCACTCAAGAGGCAGAGGTAGGAGGATCACTATGGTTTTGAAGCAACCCTGAGACTACATAGTGAATTCCAGGTCAGCCTGAGCTAGAGCGAGACCCTACCTCAAAAAACAAAGAGTTTAAGTCAAATGAAAATGTGTCTGTAAGAAAATAGCCAAACTATCATATTGTTTACAAAAAGGACTTAGGAAGTATTTCTGAATTTAGTACAAGAAATGTAGAATCGTTCTAAGCTGGTGCCAAAAACACTCATTGCCAAGAGAGTTTACCTTGGCACACACCTTTATTCCCAGAACTCAGGAAGCCAAAAGTAGGAGGATCACTAGGAGTTAGAGGCAAGCCTAAAACTAAGTAGTGAACTCCAGGTCAGCCTGGGCTAGATCAAGACCCTATCTCAAAAAACAAAACAAAAATACTGTGTCTTCATATAAATTCACATGCTTCTTTTCTGTATGTGCATACATGCACATGTGGAGGCCAGGGGACAACTTCCGGTGTTTGGTATTATAAACACTGTACACCTCTTTTTGAGAGTCTCTCATTGGCTTGGAGCTCACTAACTAGGCTGAGCTCCAAGAATCCTCCTGTTTTCACCCACAGCACTGGGATTATAGGCACACATCACCACATCTGATAATATTTGTAGGTATTGGGGATTGAACTCAGGTCCTTATGCTTGCAAGCAAGCACTTTACCCTACTATCTTCCTAGGCCTTCATGTATTATCAGACAAAAAGAAATGTGTAACTTTTCACTTTTTCTTGCATTAACATTTCTAATTTCTATTCAATTAAAATTTCTATCATTACTTTCCAATAAAATGTGCTTCCATTTTCATCTTTCTTTTTATTGAGGTAGGGTCTTGCTCTAGCCCAGGCTGGCCTCAAACTCTCAGTGATTTTTCTACCTGTCTACCAAGTGTTGGGATTAGAGGCGGGTACCATCATGCCCAGCTCTAATTTTCATCTAGCTGCAAGATGGTAATCTTGCAGACAAGACTACTTTTTTCTAGTCCCAGCAACTTATTGGGAGACCATTCAGACTGTTTCCTCTAGGCTGTGACAGTAGTTATTGTCAAGGAACTGGTCCATCCCTTCTAAGCTGACCAATTTATGAATGCACCACTTCCCCTTTTCTGGTGATGTGCTAGAGACTGAACCCTAGACTTTACACAAGTCCATCACTGAGTTATATCCTGAGCCCCTCTATTATCCTTTTAGTTTTGGGGGGTCAAGCTGGCCTGCCTCAAGGTTGCAATCTTTCTGCCTTAACTTCTCCAGTACTAGAATTACAGTCATGTGCTCCTGATTACCCTTGAATACCAGGTCCTACAGCAATAACCCATTTCATTCCTGGCACTTGATTGGTGCTATCAGCTTCTCTCTAACCTTTGTAAAGCTTGCTTATCAGCAAATCAAAAATTGAAAAAGTGGGGCTAGAGAGACAGCTCAGTAGTTAAGGTGCTTGCCTGCAAGCCTAAAGAACTAGGTTCGATTCCCTAGTACCCATTCTCTCTCTCTCCCTCTCTCTCTGCTTGCAAATACTTTTTTTTTTTTTGAGGTAGGGTCTCGTTAATAGTCCAGGCTGACCTGGAATTCACTTTGTAGTCTCAGGGTGGCCTTGAAATCACGGCAATCCTCCTACCTCTGCCTCCTGAGTGCTGGGATTAAAAGCGTGCGCCACCACGCCCGGCACTTTTTTTTTAATTGAAGCTCAAGAACAGACCATGAGGGGGCTGAAGAGATGGCTAAGCGGTTAAGGTGTTTGCCTGCAAAGCAGAAGGAGCAGAGTTCAATTCCCCAGTACCCACGTAAAGCCAGATGCTCAAGGTGGCCCATGTGTCTGGAGTTTGTTTGCAGTGGCTGGAGACCCTGGAGTGCCCATTCTCTCTCTCTCTCTCTCTCTCTCTCTCTCCTTCCTCCTTCCTTCTCTCAAATAAAGAAATATCTTTAAATAAAAAGAACAGACCATGAACAAACCTGATTTTTCCCAGCATGCTCCATAATCTTCTCATACACTATTTCATTCATGATCTGGAAACGCTTGATAGCTTTTTTCTCTGTGATGCCCACGTAAGTCTGTTCCAGAGGCACTGGGCGGAAGCTAGAAGTTATACAGACAGATGAGGCTTTTGGCAAGGACAACTGTGGGGAAAAATAGTACTTTCCATTGCCCTGGAAGCAATAATCTTGTTTGTTTACTTTGGCTTTTAAATTTATTAACAAAACCCAAACACCCTTCTAAAACTCAATCCTGTGGTGGTTCTTGGAAACAGAAAGGTCACCTTATCCACACTGCTCAGTCATAATACCTGTTGTCAAAGTAGAAGAGACCCTTGGCAGGATCAACGCGCAGAAAGGTGGCCACATCTTCATAGTTAGGGAGGGTAGCACTGAGACCAATGAGTCGGACATCTTCTTGAGTCATTTCAATGTTCCGGATGGCCCTGGCCACCAAAGCTTCTAAGACAGGACCTCTATCATCATGGAGAAGATGGATCTCATCCTAAGGAACAGAAGGGTGGCAAATCACCAGAGCTAAGGCCCCTGTAGTCTCATTCTATAACCCTATAAGATGCCTAATGAAGACAAGAAAGGAAATCTCATGCCAAAGAGCAAAGAGTATTCACCAGGAAATAATATACTGACTGCAGGGCTTCACAAACTAGCATGCACAGGAAGACCTGGAGATTTTGTTAAAGGAGTGGGCTGGGCTCAGGGACTCAATTCCCAATAAGGCCCTCCTCCGGGCTGCTGGAATACAATGTTTGGATTCCTTATTTATCCTGGATTATGTATAAAGCCCTTCAATTTTCTGGGAGAATATAATTGTCTGTTTAAATTTATTTTAAAGTATTTAAGACATAAAACAAGTGATATAAAGCTGGCCTGGAGTGGTGGTGCACACCTTTAAACTTAGCACTTGGGAGGTAAAGGTAGGAAGATTGCTGTGAGTTCAAGGCCACCCTGAGACTACATAGTGAATCCAGGTAAGCCTGGGCTACAGCAAGATCCTACCTTGAAAACAAAACAAAAACAAAGTGGTATGAGGAATATGATAACTGGGAAGTTTTTTGATTACATACAGATTCTCATTTAATAGCAACAGCCATACTGACAGGAGCTGCCTTGTAATGGATAGTGTCTAACAGAAAGGCCTGGAGGGCCCAGCAACCCCTCCCTGATCACAGCTGGTTTCTCCCTCCTGTCACTCCTGCTGCTTACCAGAACAATAAGCCGCACCAGCTGGGTATAGGTGCGCTCACCACCCTTGCGTGTGATGATGTCCCACTTTTCAGGGGTGCAGACGATGATCTGTGTGGCACTGATCTCTTCCTTGCACAGCTGATGGTCCCCAGTCAATTCAGCAACAGTAATACCATACGTAGCCAGGCGCTGGGGGAAGAAAGGTTTGCCCATAATAGTTAAAGGGGACTTGGGTATAGATAAGTAACAGAGAGTATGCCTAATACACATAAGGCTTGGGAAGCGGTACTTGAAAGGGCCTAGACAGCAATTTTTGCCTAGGCAGCCTCAGTATACAGGATAAATATTAGATGACTCAGATCAGATGAAAAAAATACAATTTTATGCATAGGAAATTCTACATAAACCAATCCACATTTTATTTAGGCAAATGGATCTCTAGGAGGTCTGCACATAAAAGTGGGAAAATGAAAACATAGGAAAAGAACACAAAATCTACCATCAACCATATCCACTTGACACCAACTGCAAAAATCACTCCAAAGATAATGAAAGATGTTAAACCCATGTAAAGTCAGGACATTCTTGTTTCAGAAATTCTATTTCAGTCAAGTTCCATCTTGGAAATGGGAACAACAGTAACACAAAAGGTATATACAGAGATGCCCTAACAAAAGAAACAGTGATCACAAGCCCATTCCAAATGTGCTGTTGGCTACAGCCAGTGTCTTCTGAATCAGTTATAACTTACCTTTCCAAAACTGCCCACCATCTCCTGCACCAAGGACCGCATGGGAGCTATGTAGATGATCTTGAAATCATCCACGTTGATAGTGCCGTCCATGTTTATGTGCTTCCCTATCTCTCGGAGCATACACATCAGGGCCACGTTGGTCTTCCCAGCACCCTGAAAGATTCCATGAACAAGATGGCCTAGTCACCTGCTTATGGTCACTGCACTAACTTCCAAGGAATTATCTCCAAAACAGACAATTATGTATGTACTGGTTATTTTATAGCCATTTAACATGTCTTCCACCCAAGAGTAAAGACATGAGGGTTAGGGGGAAAGATTAAGAGTAAACTTTCAATGTGACCTCAAGTTCTCGTCACCATGCCTCCTTCCCTGCCATGATGGACTGTAGTCCTCAAACCATGAGCCAAAAAAAAAAAAAAAAAAAAAAAATCCTCACTCCCTTATGTTGCAGCTTGCAGTGAGGAAAGCAACTAATGTACTACCCATCAATAATGGTGGACAGTTTCAGGTATTATCTCCTATTTCTCTTTATTATTATTATTATTATTATTATTATTATTATTATTATTATTTGCAAGCAGAGAGTGTGGGAGTAAGCAAGTGGGAGGGTCTCTAGCTGCTGCAAACAACTCCCGATGCATGTGCCACTTTGTGCACCTGAGGAAATGAACCTGGGTTAAGTTTTGCAGGCAAGCATCTTAACCGCTGAGCTCTCTCTCTAGTCCTCTACAATTAACAACTTGGGCACATTTTTTGTTTGTTTCAGGTAAGGTCTCACTCTAGCCCAGGCTGACCTAGAACTCACTCTGTAGTCCCAGGCTGGCCTCAAACTCATGGCAATCCTCCTACCTCGCCTGAGTGCTGGGATTAAAGGCATGTGCCACCACTCCTGGCGAGGCACATATTTTTAAAGTTGAAGAAAAATGATACTGGTTTAGTTTTTATTTTTTAAATATTTACTGAATGATTACATAAGTTATTGTCAAGATGCCATTTTTAACCAGCTTATGGACAGTCATTGGGTAAATAAAATCAGAGAAATTAGGACAGCTCAGATAGGTCAGTTACATTGGTGATGCCTATTCATTAACCAGAATAAGCTTGCCACCAAACGTCTAGACCACATTCCGTAAGAAAAAAGTAGGCCGGCAGCCCTTACCGTAGGAGCGCAAAGCAGCAGATTCTCATCTGTCTCCAGGGCAGCTCGGTAGAGTTTACTCTGGATCCGATTCAGTGTTTTGAAGCCCTCAAATCCCGCCTGGGCATACTTTGGCAGCTTCTCCACTGGAAGCAGTTGCTAGAAGGTAGAAACGTCATTCGTATTATGCTGGCAGTATCTCTGCGCAGTCTTTCCATTTTGTGAGAACACCAGGATTTCACTCTGTCCCCATTAAAGCTCAGCCCACAGAAATCACTGCTGTTTTCTGGGCTCAAAGTCAGAATGGAGCATTTCAATTTTTTGGATGAACTATGGATGAGACAGGCAACATACATTAGCCAATGGCTATAATACAACCTGGAAGAGGGAGGAAGTGAGCAAAAAACTGAGAACAGCATTTCACTCACTTCTTCTGAGCCAAAGGGCTTGGGCTTCAAAGCAGGCACATGCACCTCTTCATAGCCCTTACGCTGGCGACGAAAGGATCCATCAGGAAGTTGGCAGCGCTTGTTGGCCATGAAGTGGCTTCCTTGGGTAAAAACGAGGTCTTCCAAGTCCAGAACTTGCCGTGGAGCCAGTGCCTGGGAAAATGAAAACAGTAATATGAGAAAAGTGAGCAAGCTGAACAATTAATTTTCCATCATGGCCAGGGAAATGACCTAACACGCACCTCCCCACCCTGGTCTAAATCCATGGTTTCCAGATCTGTGTCCATTCGGGACTGACGGACTCGCTCTCGCCGGGACCTCTCCTCCTGCAGTGGGAGAAAGAGAAAAAGCACAATGATTTACCACTCTCCTGAGTTCTGGGCCTTTCCAGTCCCTCCTTGGCTAGGCTTGACTCAGAGATGCTGACTAATGTGTCCCCAAACCCAAAGATGCTACTTATATTGACACCTGCCACCAAAAATAAGAAATTTTAAAAACAAATACCATGACGACCCAACGCATAGAACAGGGATGTCAGAAGTAGACATGGTACAATTAAGCACAGAGGGCTATCCCTAAGGATGGCAGTATGGGTTTCTATCAAGCAAATTTGTCCTGTTCTTGAGTTATAGTCAAGGCTTTGCTTTCATGTGAAAAGAGTAAAAGGTCCTCACGGTGCTACTAAAGATTCAATGACACCAGCCTAAGTATGTTAATTCTAATCTGTACCCATTGACAAATGCCAAAGAATTCAGAGAAATGCTTTATTAATTTGATCTCTGCTTTAAACACTCTCTCTCTCTCTCTCTCTCTCTCTCTCTCTCTCTCTCTCTCTCTCTCTCTCTCTCTCAGGGAGAGAGGAGGAACAAGACATTGCCTATTGCCTAACCCAGCCCTTACTCGGATCAGATCTTCCTTCTCAGTTTCATGGAGCTGGTAGAGGAACTTGGATAGCTCTGGATCAGCTTCCATCTTTCCCATGATTCTTTCCTTTTCAGCTTCACTCTGAGCACTGGCCAGCAAGGTACAGTATAGAACTGCCAAAAAAAAATGGGATAAAGAGGTAAGGCAAGAATGAGATAAAAATCAACCTTCAATCTTGGGGTAGAAAGAACAATAGAAAGCCTAAAGCCATGAAAACAGCACAATCTAGGCGTGCACGCTGTAGGAAGAGCACACTGTACTCACTCATCATCCTGTGTTGTCTCAACACTTTAATAAAGTCGAATGTGTTGAAACCAAGGAGCAGAACCAACTGGTTCTCACATTCCCGGTCATCACTTGCTGTCTGACAGAGAGATAAAGCCATCAGTGAGGACAGTCATCTGCTAGGATGCACTGAACACAAGGATCTGATCTTCTTGATCTTACCTTCAAAATCTCCAGCACTTCATCTGCCTTCTTCTGCGACACAATGGCATCGTCGTAGAAACGGCTAAGCTGCCGCTGGAGCCAGAACGCATCGATATCCCGAGGGTGCAAATCCTTCTTCTTGGAACTCATCAGTTCACCCGAGGCTACGAGCTGGAGAGGCAACCAGGCACTTACTAGGCTCACTCAATCTCCCAGCCCACACTGCTGTCACCACTCTGCCACCCCACAGCCACCATCTTTCAAGGCCTCTCCAGAAGGAAATGTCTCTGCTTTACATTGAGTTTTAAAGCACTCAGACTAAGAGCTGACCAACTCACAACTTTGAGAAGAAGGAAAATCATGATGGTAAATATTTACTATGGCTCACTCTTACAGGGCACAGTGGAGACACCTATAATTCCAGCACTCAGGGGTTGAGACAGGAAGATTCCAAATGCAAGGCCAACCAGGGCTACATAGAAAGTTCCAGGCCAGTCAAGGTGACATAGCAAGACCTTAACTCAGGAAAAAACCAAAAAAAAACACAAACAACAAAAAAACAACCAGGCGGAGGAGGGGCGGAGGGGGAGAGGCCTGGGCACCTGAAAGGAAATAAGTATGAGGAAGCACCAAGGCACAAACAACCTGGTGCTACATAGTAAAGGCACTGGACTTACATTAGCAGAGAGGGTGCAGCGCACAACAGCCTCGTCCCCTTCCATGTCGTCATCAGAGGCTTCTTCTCGAACCTCCCCATATACATCTTCATCACCTTCCTGCGATACGACCCCAATCTCAATGAGGACATGGGACTGGTCCTGTCCAGTTGTCACCACAGAACCTCTCCCCTTATCATGCTACACGAGCTCCATCGTTACAGCAACAGTTTGGGAGTTAAACCAATAGGACCAGCCTTATTCTAGAGAAGCAATTGGAAGTGTCTGCTCTCTTCTCTGCTTCTCACCTTGGCTGCTACAAAGGCAAACACCTGGATCATACAAAACTCAGACCAAGGCTGCTGGCTAACAGAAGCATACCTGGGAAAGCACACTGTGAGCCCAAAATGTAGACTCCATATTTTGCTGCTCACCATGACTCAAACTGTTCAAGTGTACTTTGAACAGTGTTATGTTCAAAGCAGCCACTCAAGCATGTGCTAAATCAACTACTATGAGCAAAGTAGTCTATCAGTCTGCTGCTACTTAAAACCATAAAATCTAATAAACTACACTCCATGAAGGAGCTGAGCAGTTATCTGCAGCAATCATTTTAGTGAAAGACAAACAGGACAACATGACCTGTCCAAGATACAAAAAATTTAAAATCCTTGGTTCTCAGCTCAGTGTGCTGCTCCGACTCGCCTATGCCTCCCCTTCTTCCTGTCTGGGTATAAATCAAGGCTAGCACTTTCCTCTTTAAGAGGCAAACTCACCCACAAGCTTTATGATTTTTTTCTTTATTTACATGTGTGCATACACATGCCAGCATCTTGACACTGTAAATGAATGCCTGTTGGGCTTTATTTGGTAGCTGGGGCCAGCTTTGCAATCAAGTGCCTTTAACCATTGAGCCACTCCTCTTTTCCTGAGGTCTCACTATGGAGCGCCTAGAAATTTTATTTTATATTTACTTATAAATATATATTTAATATGAATATATACTATAATTAATAATATAAATATATAAATACTTATTGATATGAGAGAGACAGACAGACAGAGAATTGGGTGTGCCAGGGCGTCTAGCCAATGCAAACGAACTCCAGACCCATGGGCCATCTTGTGCATCTATCTGGCTTTACATAGGTACTGGGGAACTGAACTCGGGTCCTTCTGCTTTGCACACAAGCACCTTAACCACTGAGCCATCTCTCCAGCCCTAGTCTAGAAACTTTAATGAAGCATCTCCATGACTGCTATTAACTGTTAAACAATCAAGTAAAAGCTGCCTATATGTTTTGGTAAATATGCTTTCTCTTAAAATTGGAAGTGGTACACAGGATTGAAAACATATAATATTCTCACAATAAAGTTAAAGTACTATAGGATGTATCTTCACTAAAGGCATACACCGTGCTTTTTCTTTTGTCTTCTTTTTTTTCTGGTCTACTTGGTTTATTAGAAATTAGGGCTGAACTGGGTGTGGTAGCCCATGCCTTTAATCCCAGCACTCAGGAGGCAGAGGTAGGAGGATCATTGTGAGCTTGAGGCCACTCAGAAACTACATAGTAAATTCTAGGACCTTAGGACCTTACTTAAAAACAAAGAAACGAAAGAAAGAAAGAAAGAAAGAAAGAAAGAAAGAAGAAAGAAAGAAAGAAAGAAAGAAAGAAAGAAAGAAAGAAAGAAAGAAAGAGTAGTGGTACATGCCTTTAATCCCCAAACTTGGAAGCAGAGGTAGGAGGATCACTGTGAGTTCAAGACCAATGAGGGACTCCAGAGTGAGTTCCAGGTCAGCATGGGTTAGAGTAAGATCCTATATCACAAAAAAAAAAAAAAAAAAAAAACTGGAGAGATGGCTCAGCAGTTTAGGCACTGTCCTGCAAAGCCTAACAACCCAGGTTCAATTCCCTAGTACCCACATAAAGCCAGATGCACTAAGTGACACATGTATCTGGAGCTCATTTGGAGTGGCTTGAGGCCCTGGTATGCCCATTTTCTCTCTCCTTGCAAATAAATACTCACTAGACACAGCTGGACAAAATGCATCTGGTGGTCATTTGTAGTGACAAGAGATTTGGCATACCCACATATACACTCATACACAACATACGCACACACACATATAAATTTTTGAAAAAAAAAATCACAGGCTCGTCTTTACTAGCTTACATTTGCTTTAGAAAACCTAATGATACAGGCTGGAGAAATGGCTTAGAGGTTAATGTGCTTAACTACAAAGCTGAAGGAACAGAGTTCGATTCCCAGATGCACAAGGTAGCGCATGTGTCTGGAGTTTCTTTGCAGTGGCTAGAGGCCCTGGCATGCCCATTCTCTCTCTGTGTCTGCCTCTTTCTCTTTCTCACCCTCTCTCAAATAAATATTTAAAAAAAACCCAATGACAGTAATTTTTTTTTTTTTTTGAGGTAGGGTCTCGCTCTAGTCCAGGCTGACCTGGAATTCACTCTGTAGTCTCAGGGTGGCCTTGAACTCATGGCGATCCTCCTACCTCTGCCTCCCGAGTGCTGGGATTAAAGGCGTGCGCCACCACGCCCGGCTGTACAGTAATTTTTAAGCAAAGTAACACAAAAGTTCATAAAACATCATCAAATTTATTACGCTAGGGAACTTTAGTATACAAGGACTCATGTTCCATAAGCAACTTAACAAAATAAAATAGCCAGGCATGGTGACACAGGCCTTTAATCCCAGCACTCAGGAGGTAGAATGATTGCTGAGTTCCAGGCCAGCCTGGGCTAGAGTCAGACCCCACCTTGAAAAAAAAAAGAATAAACTAGATGAGCCTATCTACTTTCTCACTCACCTCCTCATCAGACTCAAACTGCACGTTCACACCGTAGGTCTCATCGATATTGTCATCTGAGACAGAGAAGGATGACAAAAGAGGGAGGAGAATGGTGAGACAAGAGGTTCTTGAGCCCATGTTCCTCCTCTTCCCAGGATAGAACTAAGGTCTAAGAACACATACAGGGACTTCCACAACCAACAGAAGAAAGCCGCCTGGAGTCAGCACCAAAGCCTGCCACCTGCCAACCACCTGCCAACATGGACTCAGCTATGCTCTACTTCCTAACCCCAAGCTCTGCTCCATTCTCTCCTTCCCTCCCGCATGCCACAATGTAAAGGTTCCAGAGTAATCAATGGTTCCTGGAATCAAGGGGTTCTCGTGTGTTAGTCATAAATCTTCTTTTTCTAATTTTTTTTTTTTTTTTTTGAGAATGGGTCTTTCTATATAGCATTAGCTGGCCTAGAATTCACTATATAGTCCAGGCTGGCCTCAGACTGATAGCAACCCTCCTGCTTCTGCTTCCCAAGTGCTGGGACTACAAGCATGTACAGCCATACCTAGTATATTGTGTTTTTTCATAAAACATAAAAAAGGTTATGGAGGCCAGGTGTGGTGGAACACGCCTTTCAGAAGAGGATCACCATGAGTTCAAGGCCGGCCTGGGACTACATAGTGAACTCCAGGTTAGAGAGAGACCCTACCTAGAACCCTCCCCCCCACCCTCCACAAAAACAAACAAGCAACAACAAAAAAAAAGTTATGGAAGTTCACTGGCATTCTGATTTTTCAACAAATGATGCCAGAAGGTACTCGTTTCGAAGGGGACAATATCAATCAATAATATGAACAGAACATCAGTTACCCATATTTTGGATTTCCTTGTCTCCACCATAGTCTGTGATCTTTTTGCCCAAGTTTACGAGCACATGGTATCTGGTATCATCTGTCTGGCCCAGCAGCAGGTCGATCTCCTTTCGTCTTTCTTTGTCCCTAAGCTTTTCATTCTTCAGGACAGCCAGAACTTCATCAGCTGCCCCACAAAGGATATCACGTGGCTGAATATAAAAAAAGAAAAATCCAGACAATATTTAGTAGAACATTCACAAGCAGAACAACAAGCTTTATGTGATGGCAGAGGTAAAGAAGCATACTTCTTCAGGATCTATAGTACTCTGAGCTGGGCAGGGTGGCTCACACCTTTAATCCCAGCACTCAGGAGGCAGAGGTAGAAGGATCACTTTGAGTTTGAAACTATATACATAGTGAATTCCAGGTCAGCCTGGGCTACAGCAAGACTACCTCAAAAAAATTCAAAATCTATAGCACTGGAATCTAACTATATTAATGATGATTTATTAAAAGAGCCACCTAAGGGTCTGGGAAGATGAGCACCCCAGCACCACACAAACACCTGTGACCACACACCTGTAACCCCAGTCCTGTGAGGAACAGGGACAAAGGATTGTTAGGACAAGTGACAGTGCAGCTCTGGGTTCAAAGAGAGAATCCGTCTCAAGGAAACATGAGGTGAGTGATACAGGAGAACACCTCTGCATACATGCATACACCACACACGGAGTGTGCCCATTTTTGTATACATGCACAGACCACACACATGGGGTATGCCCATCTCTGCATACATACATATAGCACACACATGTGGTGTGCACATCTCTGCATACATGCATATACTACATACATGCTCAACACCACACATGCCCATACACATGCAAAGCCACCCATAGTCACACAATCTAAGGAAGACCCAATTTTTTAAAAAGACAGAGAAAGGCCTGGAGTAGTGGCTTATGCCTTTCAGCCCATCACTTGGGAGTCAGAGGTAGGAGGATCACTGTGAATTCAAGGCCACCCTGAGACTACATAATGAGTTCCAGGTCAGCCTGGGCTAGAGTAAGACCCTGCCTTGAAAAAGCAAAAAAGACAAAAGAACTAGGTGCAATGGCACCACCTGAAATACCAAAAGTTACAAGAGGCAACAAAATAAATAAAATCAAATCAAAAGTTCAGGGTCATCCTTGGCTACAAAGAGAATGCTACATGAATGCTACATGAATCCCTGTCTCAAAAACCAAACCAAACAAAAAAGAGGCCAGGTGTGGTGGCACACACATTTAATCCAAGCAATTTGGGAAGCTGAGGCAGGAGGACTGCTATGTTAAGGCCGGGCTGGGACCCATAATGAGTTGCAGGCTGAAGGAAGCAATTAAAACAACTGGGGGTGGGGGGATACAGCTCAGTGGCACTGCATGTGCTTAGAATACACAGGCTCTGAATTCAATACCCAGAACCGGGGGGGTGGGGGGGGAGGCCCCCAATCAAGCCATAAACTCTTAATGAAGCAGGGTAGACTCTGGAGATACTGCCTGCACTCAGATTCTGACCAATACTACCTCTGTGCTTGGGAACATCACTATGCCGTGCCTTGTGCCTCTCTTCCGTAAAATGAACACTAATAGCTCTTCTACACAAGCTAAGGGCTCATTAAGCATTAGCTGTTTCCAGAGACAAGGTTTTTCTGTGATCTCTTTCCAAATACTGTGGTATGGCTCTTGGGTTGCCTCACCTGGTCCCCAAGAGCAGCCTGGATGAAGCTGAGCAGCACCTCATAGGTCTCTCGGGTCTCCTTAGTTTTGGGCTTATAGATGATGCCCACCATCTCATCGATGCCCTCCGACAGCAGAGTATAGCCCTTCATCTTGTTCATGTCATGTCGGTCCTCATCGCGCTTTCTTCGCCTGACAGACATTAAGCACACTGAAAGGAAGAACCTTCCCTCCAAAGGCAAGGTCAGTCTTGCCCTCCTTCCCATACCAGGAATATGTGTCTAGGAAGCTGCAACAAAATGCACGAGTCTCACTTGACCTTACTTGTTTACAGAAGCATTCCTTTATGAGACAGATAGAAAGAAAATCTGTTTTCCTCTCACTAGACGTACAATGAAACACAGTCCCCATTTACTGTCATAAAGTTTATCCTTTTGTAAATTTATACTTTGTAATTTGCATGAACAGATTATATAGACAGCATTTTGACTAGTTTCTCCCCTGCCCGACACCCATTTCACATGCATCACCTTTTTCTAGCCAGAGAAAGCAAAGGTCAAACAGAATCTATTTCTACTTTAACAAATTCTCAACAAGGAGCTAGAGAGGTGGCTCAGTGGCTAAAGGTGCTTGTAAAGCCTGACAGCCTGGGTTCGATTCCCCAGACGTGCAGAATGGCTCATGTCTCTGGAGTCCATGTGCAGGGGCAAAGAGGCTTGGCATGCCCAGTCACAGCTATGCGCTTTCTCTTATGACGAAGTCTCCAGACTCCCAGGCCATGTTTAGGTTAAGTAGTTATATTTGAAATGAGATGATTGATAACTGATCTGTCACTTTGTAGAGTATGGCTTCTTTCCTGGTTTTGTTATAATTTGTTGGGAATTTTAGAAAGGTATTTTAATTGTGAGAGAGACTATGACTGGGCACGCCAGGTCTCTTCACTGCACGGCAAGCAGCTTAGCAGCAGAGCCATCTCTGTAGCACTGACTGTGTAACTTTCGAAGACTGAAAAAAAAAGAGGAAAAATAAAACCAACAACAAATAAGTTGAAGGCAGGCAACAGGAGAGGAAAGAAGGGTGGGAAGTTTATAAAGGGGAAGGGGGTGCTGAATAACTCAGACAGTGGAATAGCAGATACTCAAATCAGCAGTATTCGAGAGCAAAGGTACTTGTAAAATACTTGGAAGAAAACTAACATCTATGGAACAATAAGAGAGTCAGAGAAAGACGTCAGTAAATTATCTTTCACTTTAGATGCACTTGTTAAAGACCAAGGCTTGTAAATCCATCCTAAACATTAGGGAAACGTCACTGTTGGTACTAAGACCGCTGATGTGATGCTGTCTGACCACGAATTTCTGCTAAGGGTGTGCCTTGACTTGGAGAGAGAGGGAGAGGGAGGAAGGGAGAAAGAGGAGAGGAAGGGAGAAGGGAGAGGAGAGAGGGCGAGAGAGGAGAGAGAGAAGGGAGAGCGCGCGCGGGCCTGGGACCCACTTGGCCCTCCTCTCCTCCTGCATCTGCGGCTTGGTCCGCTGCGCTTTGTCTCCCATGCGGGTGCCCTCCAGCTTCCCGACGAGGGACAGGACCTCCCCGGTGGGCTCATCCCGGCGGGTGCGGTCGATGAGAGAGCGGTCAGCTTGCAGCACGAGGTTGGAGTTCTGCAAAGACACGCGAGATAGGAGCCACGGGCGCGCGGTCCTCGTCCCCGCACCCCAGGGAGAAGCACGGGGCGCCGCGAGGGCCAAAATGCACCGGCCAATCAGCAAAGCATGCCGAGCGGCCCGGTCGCCATCCCTGCTCGGACGCCCCGGGAGCTTCCCGGCCTGCGGACACCCTCCCCGCCCGGCCCGGCCCGGCCCGCCGGGACCACACGCACCGCCTTGTACTCATACTGCAGGCTGCGCGCCGTCACGTCCGCCATGGCCGCGGCTGCGAGCTGCCGTCGTCCTCACCGACCCACACGAACCACGCCAGGGACGCGCACTACGCCGGGGGGGGGGGGGGGGGGGGGGGGAACGAAAACTGCTTCCGCTTCCGGAAGGGACGCGGGCGGAGCGGGAGCTTGTGCTTCCGGGTCACGGGTCCGCCCCCTCCCGCGTCCGTCGCCGACACGTTCCCGCGGAAGAGAGGTTCTGTTCCGAATTATAAATTACTTCGGCTCAAAACAGACAAGAGCCTAGACTCGGGGCTGGAGAGATGGTTCAGCAGTTAAGGTGATTGTCCGCAAAGCGGAGGGACCCGGGTTCAATTCCCCAGTCCCCATGGAAAGCCAGCTGCGCAAGGTGGAGTTGTGGCTGGAGGCCCTGGTGCTCCCATTCTCTCTCTTTTTCTCCTCCCTCCTTCTCTCTCACGGTAATTAGAACCAGGCTGGCATCTATCTCCTTCCCCTTCAAAGCTGAAAGCGCAGAGACCAGGGTAACTGAAGCGTCCTGCACAATATCCTGTTTGTTTAAACCTTTTAAACATTTTATTGGCGGCTTCCATAAGCCATTACGATTCCCTCCCCACCCGCCCCCATCTCTCTCCCCGCTCTCAATCAGTCTCCGTTTTGTTTCGG
>PVHP010014628.1:0-37500 GCA_004024765.1 Zapus hudsonius
CATGTAAAATTACACTTAATGAAAATATCAGACAGATTAGAATAATTCTAATTAATCTAGTGGCAAGAATTGCTTTGAGTTTGTTTAAATAGACATTGTTTTCTGGAGATCTTGTGTAGTGAAGGAAAGCTGGCTCTACAGGTGTTCTGAGCATGAGTGGTTTGTGTGTGTGTGTGTGTGTGTGTGTGTGTGTGTGTGTGTGTGTGTGTGTGTGTGTTTTGGGGAGGCGGGTGGCTCCCAGGGCTTGTCTGCAGGTACAGAGGACACTGACACTTGTGTACTACGCAAGCACTCAGCTCTCTGCTGTGAATAGATTCATTGATGCTTTTTCTCCTGCAGAGAGGACTTGTCTACAAGCAGCAGGGACACTCGTGTGCCTTTGCAAAGATGGAATGGAACCATCTTAAGATATCCCTTTTGGTAAAATTTCCCATTAAGACAACTCCAAGACATTAGCATCTCTTTCATTCTGCCCATTATGCCCATTTCCCTTCTAAGGAGACAGAACAGTCCTTAAGGGAATGCTATTGCAATGTGAGTGTCTTGGTGCTGTGGTGATAAGTACTAAAGCTCTTGAGGTCTATCCAGAGCATTATTTTTGTATATTGGAAACTTACATGTATTTACAAGCATATGTGTATGTAATTAGAATGTGATATTATTATACCAGGCTCCAGAAGTCCTGTTCTGCCACATAAATTTAGCATTGATGTTAGTAAATGACCATGTGATATTTCTCCCAGGGATTACAATTTACAGGAACCAGCGGTGAACAACCCTCATCTTCTTCGTCCATTTGTCTAGGATTCACGTTATGAAAACAAGAAAAGGACAATTGTAGATAAAAGGAGTCACTAAAACAGGCCCCTCCCCGAAAAGATGTCATTTGTTATGGTTAATCTCTGATTGTCAATTTGACAGAATTTAGAATCATCATTAAAAAGATCTCTGTTCATATCTGTGAGGGATTTTCTAAATTAAATTAATCGAGGGAGAAGTACTCACCCTAATTGTGGGATGCACCATCCCATGGGCTGGGTTTCTGGACTGGATAGAAAGAAGAGAGCTAGCGGAGACTTCCACGTTCATGGATCTCTTCTTCCCCGCTGCTGATGTGATAGTGTGATGCAGTGTCCTGGTCCAGCCCGTGCTTTCCCAATCACAAAGGCCCTACCCTCTGAAGCTTGCAGTCAAAAAAAGCTTTCCTTCTCCAAGATGCTTTTGTTTGGGTATTTTTTCCAGCAATGAGAAATTGACTAACACAACCACTTTTTATTTAATTCTCTGAATGTTGAGATGTATTTTGAGTCTCGTGTGTGTGTGTGTGTGTGTGTGTGTGTGTGTGTGTGTGTGTCTAGGTTATAGGACAGCCTCAGATGGTGGTTCTTATCTTCCATCTTGTTTGAGACACTGTTGTTCATTGTCATGTACACCAGACTAGCCAGCCCACAAGTCTCCAATCTCACCATAGGAACACTGGGATTACAGACACATGCTACTGTCTCCACCTTTATGTGGGTTCTGAGTATCCAACCTCAGACCCACACACTTGCACAGTAGACAAGCACTTTAACCACTAAACCATCCCCTCAGTCCAGGGTTTTATATTTTAAAATAAAAGTAATTCTTATATGCAAACTAGAAGTAAGAATAATATGAGTGAGGAGGTGAATAGCATACAGAATTTATGTTTGCCAATACGTTATCCATTGTATTACAAATTAGTTAGAAAGCTAATGACCATCCTTGATAGTATCTCTATAAGGCACATTTAATTATATTTGATTAATTAACATGAGCCTTCATAAACCAGGCAACATGGTTACGAACATGGCCATGAGTTTATCCTTGCTTTCAAGGAGCTCCTATGTAAGAGAATCATATGATACAATTAGGTACAAGACATTTGTAATTGGGCTTTTCTGCTATGATGATGCCATGGAGTTCCACCTCACAAAGATCCCAATGGCCTTGTCAGTCCCTCCCTATCTCCAAGCCCACTAATAAAATGATTTGATCACAAAAGAAGCTATAATCTTTATCAAAATATGACTGAATTCAGACAGAAAGGAAAGTTTTGCTAATGTGTCACTTTTGACCTTGCTTTTTAAAAACATGCACAAAGATGTCTTTATCAATATGAAAGTGTATGGCTACATTGCATCTCTCTGGTAAGACTTCAATGGTTGGTCCTGATCCTCAACTTCAAAAGATTTAGAATCAACCTGGAGACACACCTCTGGATATCAAGTTGCCTTTTGGGAAGATTAGCTGATGTGGAGGGGAGCTATGACAAAGTGGGGCTCTTCTGCTGTGAGGTGCAAACACAGAGGTCCTGGGACAAAACAGTGACACCTGCTTTGTGAGCGAGTGCATTTACTCTTCTACCGTTCTCTTCTGCCATTCCATTCCAGCTTCCTGGGCCTTCCGATGCGGACTGGGTACCAGTGACTCTCCAGGGAACTAACAGGCTTTCAGCATCAGACTGGGGGCTGCTGAGGCATCCAGGTGGTAGACTGAATATTTACCAGGTTCACTGACTCTACAGTGAGTAAACAGCCATCAGAGGACTCCTCATCTCCTATTGCATAAGCCAATCTAATAAATCTCTCTCCACCCCCTCTCTCTCTCTGTATGTATGTATGTATGTATGTATGTATGTATGTATGTATGTATGTATGTATATATTTATGTATGTATGTATGTATGTATGTATGTATGTATATATTCATTCTATCAGTTCTGTTCCTCTAAAGTCTGGAGAGAATCCTCCTTAATGCCAAGACCTCATAGTTGGTACTTGCTGGAGACCTTTATAATTTGATCTCAGTTTAACTTACAATACAGGTTCTGGAATTTAGCATAATATCTAAACTGGAAGAAATAAAATCCCAAGAGGTAGCATGAACCATGGATTCAGATAGAATTTGGCCATTTTTTATTCTCCTCTCTTCATTTCCTGAATTTGGTGTCTATATCTATGAGATGGGACATTACCTAACCCCAAGTCAAATTAGAAAACATATGTGAAAACATATGAGATTACTGCCAGGAATTAGACCTTTCCTGGGAGCTTTCCACCAGACCTTTTATTGGTGTGGGTCATGTTAAGTTCTGCAATTTGACACTATTAGGACTTATGTGTGCCCTGTGCAGACCCGACTACCTACAAATCAGAATGAGCCTTCCAAGGTTTCTGATCCTTGAGGATATTTCATTTAAATCATAGCTATCCAGCTCTTTCAATATCAGCCATAAAGACTAAATGAAAGGGGAATACTTTTCCTTACTCCTTTCTCTTAAAAATCAAAAGGCTTCTTTTGCCTGGATTTGGCAAAAAGCTCCATGAATTTCGCTCATGTTGATGTCAAAATATTTTTTCAAGTCATGGGAGGTCTCCTTTGCATTTGCCAAAATTACAATTCCTGATTTCCTTATTTGAGGGGAGAAAGGAAAAGTACAAATGTGCTTTTCACTTCAGCCTCAGAACCAGGAAGGCTTGCTGTGAAGATGAAGCACGTGGAGATCATTGTGAAATCGAGGAAGGTGTGCATCCTGTCCATTCCTTGATCCTACCATGTGACATTTATAAACATTCAAGAGGGCAGAGTTTAGGAGCACAAAGATGCCATGCTGTGTTGCCTAAATTCCTAGCCTTTCTACATTTTTTTACAAAATCTGGGGAAAATTTTTGCTGCCTTTGGGTCATTCTTAACACAAGTTCCAATTCACAGAAATAAAACACCAGCTACAGTAATTATTTTTTAAAAAAATTTCAGTACAGGAAGAAGTGCCTTTTCTTCAGTGATTGGTGTAGGAACAATTTATAAGCAAAAGAATATAATTTTAGAATGAACCTTGATCAAAATGCCACGCTGTGTCCAAACATAGATTCAGGATGAAACATAAAATTAAGTGGATAGTTGATAACACTTTATCAAATCAATCAATCAATAAATATTCAAGACCTGCCACAAACATAAAGCTTTTAGCTGTACCAAAAAATCACAGAAGAAAACACCCAAATAAGTAAATTAACATCATCAAAATGAATGCTTTACTTTGAGAAAAATCCCATGAGGGATGAAGTATTTTTACCAAGTGTGAGAAAATATTTGCATATATCTGACAAAGGGCTAGTATCCAGAGAAGATAAATATCTCTCAAATCTCAGCACTAACAAATAAAATTTTAAAATGGGGAAAGAGACATGTCAAAAAAGTAGCTACACAAAATGGCTTATTAGTACTTGACCAAATGTCTGCTTCTATTAGACAATCAAGAAATTCAAATCTCAAGGAACTATATACCTATAGCGTGGTTTAAACCAAAAAATGAAGACAGTACCACATGCTAGTGAGGCACAAGGAATGAGAATACTCACTCCTTGTCTGGGGAAATATAAAATGATATAGTCACTATATATATTAAAATAAAAATACTGACTTGTCAGATCATCCAGAAATCATATTCCTGGGCATATATCTCAGAGATACAAAGAGTTACTTTAATGAAAAAAAAAACACCTAAAAAACAGATTTTATAATAGGTTTAATCACAATCATTCCAAACACTGTATGTTCTCCAATATATATAAACATTATATGTTCTCCAATGATTTAATGATTAAACAAATCAGTATATTCAGAACATGAAACTCTCAGTAATAAAAAGGATGAACCGCTGTTGAGCACAACTACTTGAATATTCAACAAATTTATACTGAGTACAGAAAAGGTATCCAAAGGACATACGCACTGCATAATTCCAAAAATATAGCATTTATGAAATAGTCTCATTCCAGAGGTGAGAACAATTAATGGTGGCCAATTTAGTAATGAGTCCTGGAAATGCATTTTGGAGTGACTCATGGTACATTTAAATATTCAAAACCACACATTTAATAAAGTTGCCTAGAAGTATATGTATTTATATATGCATACACACATGCATAATAGGAGTGTATGTGTGTGTGACCAGTGAAATCTTCATAGCTCTATGGGCTGTTCTATAACCCATGCAAAAATAAAGTAAATCAAAAGGATTGCAATCCTTCTTCTCTAAAAGAATAAAACAAAACTTCACTTTGTTTAATTAACTCAAAGAGACTCCAAAGAGAGGATTGCATTCCCTAACTTTCCAGCAGCGCAGGAAGCACTATAGAGTCCCTCTCATCTCTTCCTCATAGTACTTGCTCTCTTCTCATCTTTCCCCAAACCCAAGCATCAGAAAACAAAAAAATGCACCCGAAGCCCCTGTCCTCCAGTCCTCCCTTCTTCCCCTCATCTCCACAGCCAGGCTTCTCTTGCCTGGACCAAGACCTGCCTCTTTCTTCTGCAGGACCTCCGATTTCTGCATCATTCCTACAGACAGGGTTTTTATTTTTTATTTTTTTGCCTTCCTAATATTATTAGTTTAGCTCATGCTCATCATTAGTGACAGAAAAGTGTGAAAAGGAAAGTATATCTCTCAGAATTGGAATATTCAAACACAAAACAGGAGGAAGAGAAGGGTTTGGATACTGATGGATCGATCATCACTGGCTGGCAGCATTCCCTCCATGTGGGATGTGGGACACCACACCCAAGGGTGAAGTGAGTCTCACTTATCACAGGGAAGGCTCTGGGTGTCATGCTTGTAACTCAGATGCACTCAAGAAATAACCTCAGCTAGTGACAGGGAGCAATCTTATACAAGAGAATGCATTAGTGATCTGAAATCTAACAGTCCACAAACAGCATTCATTAGGCATCTAATGTATCTTTGGTACTTTGCTAGTGCTAAGATATAGCCAAAGATAAAAGGAAATAAAATTATAGTGCATAAATGAACGCCTGAACAGGATCATTAGTCATCAGGAAAATGCTAATCAACCCCTCACAGTGACAGTGCTTCATACCTAGCAGGGTGAGCGAGATGCTGAGTGAGGAGGTATCTCACTCCTTACAATATAAACACAGAATGCTGCAGGCACTCTAGTGAACAATTTCTCAAACAGTTAAACATCCACTTAGCAGAAAACTCACTCCCAGGCATTTATCCAAGTGAAATGAAAACTTATGTTCAAATAAAGATCTGTGTTTTAGAGCCTTTATTGGCCCACACTGGAAATCACCCAAATGTTTTCCACCTGGTAAATATATACCCATATATAGTAGTCATGTCTATATGATAGATTATTAGTCTGACAAAAAGAGGAGTGTAGAACCCACACAACATGAATGATAGCAGATCCATTATGCTAAGTAGAAGACTCTACATTGGAATGCTTATGTATTGCATGGCTCCTTAGAGGCAAAATTATAAACTTATTGTATTTTAGTGGCTACATGAGATGATGGCCTGCCAAGGGTCACAAGGGAAATATTTTTAGGTGATATCATCTTTTATAATTGTGATATAAAACTATGCACAATTTTCAAAACTCATAAATATGTAACCAGTTGAGTTTTATCATATGTATTTTGTTAAAGGAAGAGATGTTACCTAAAAGTGAATGGCATAGATCTTGGGACTGTTTCCCTTGAGATATAATACCAGGAAATCAAGCTGACACACACAGAGAGAAGAGCTACATATGTGGGGTTAGAGTTTGTTACTGAATCATGAGGGAGAGAGAGAGAGAGAGAGAGAGAGAGAGAGAGAGAGAGAGAGAGAGAGAGAAATTGAATTTAAAGAGGTCACTGACTATGGTGGGAAGAGGAAAACCTGAGCTTTTTAATGTCAGACATCAAAAAGCTGGGCAGGACCTAGACAAGCGATGGACTGACAGGGCAATTTTGCCTAAAGGAATCAGAGTGACAAAGAGCGAGCAGCAGTAAGGAGTCATGGCTACCTGATGAAGAGTTTGTATTGGGAGTAATGAGAAATTGATTTGAAAAAGAGAATACAGCCAAATTGTGAAGGCCTTAAATTTCACATATTGTCTGTGATAGATAAGATTAAAGTCTTTTCATAACTCGGTTATGGTAACATCTTGAACAGAGTGAACATAAAAACTAGTATTTGGGGACTAGGGAGATGGCTCAATTGATAAAGCCTAGAAAACCTGAGGACCCAAGTTCAGATGCCAAGTACAAATGTAAATTCTGGGTATGCTAGCATCAACCTAGCCATCGGGAGGCAGAGACAGGTGCATGCCTTCGTCAATCTGCACTAGCTAGTTTACGTGTATTGGTGAGCTCTGGTTGAGTGAGAGGCACTGTCTAGTAAATGTAATGGGTAATGATTGAGGAAGACACCTGATGTTAACCTCTGATACACACACACACACACACACACACACACACACACACATCTAAACGGATCAATAAATAGCAGAGTTTTCAGGCCGTACAAAAAGAAAGAATCTACAATTGGCCCAAGAGCCCAAGGAAGCCAGTGTGGTTCTTAAACTGCAGAATCAGGTTTATGTAGCTTTTGATCTGAAATCTTGGCCGATTGCCTAATATCTAATAATAGATATCTGGTGATAGAAATGAAATCTTTGCACGTTTGGCAAAGGGATGCACAGCTGTCTCTAGCACTTGATCTCTCTAGCCTCTGGATATGAGGCATCACATGCAGAAAGGATGCAGAGGGGACTATGTTTTCTTTTAGGCCTATGGGGACTGCAGTCTAGATTACCACGTGCTCAAGTCATTCCTGAACTCATAAATAATGAGCATTTTGAAATCATATATAATATGTTTTTTCTCTAATATCAATTTCAAGTGCATGTCAGTCCATAGATAAAAGTATCCTATACTGGTGAAGTGTCAGTGTCAAGACAGGGCAGACAGTGTTAGACCCCCACCTTGGTAACAAATTGTCCCCATGGACGCCTCTGCAATCTCTTCTGTGGTTGTAGATAACCATCTTTATTTGAAAGATATTGTAGGTAAGTAACTTATGTGCTAGGCTTTGGCTTTCTTTTCCAATTTAGTGTAAGATTCTAGAGAATCATTTGGTCATCAATTTTTGTAAAATTCTACTCAGATTCCTTACAGGAGGGAAGTCCTGATTTTATTTTAGGTTATCACTTAAATATTCCACAAGTATTCAAAGTAAAGATGATAAGATGAATAGTCAGCACATATGGCTGCTATGGTGGGTGTGGCTCTGAGTTTCCAGAAAACTCTTAATGAATCTGGGGATGTGCCGTATTAAGAAAATGTCAAATGTCTTGCTGAGTAGCAAATAGATAAACTCTACACCAGCTTCAAGTAACAATGAGGCTAATACCAAATGCCCTTCATCCAAGAGTCCTGGAGGTCTTTACAAATGGCATAACATTAATCTGAACACGACTCCAGAGGAGCATCAAATTAATTTCCATTTCAGAAATGGAACCCCTGAGAAAGAAGCACATCCACGACCACAATTAAACGTACGTTTTAGCATACTCAAGGCCAGTTTAAAGCAGCCATCTGTTCTGACAGCTAATTTCAGGCAGTCCTAGAGTAAAAGAGGGCAGAGAGATGTCAAGATGGAAAACTAAACCTATTCACTCAACATATTTTGAGCTGATACAGATATAAATTTATTACTTCAGGATTATTATTCTCAAGGGAAAACAATTAGAAAACACTATGACAAGGCCTGTGATAGTCATGTGATCAGCATACATAGAAAGTCAATAGACTAAAATAAAGTCAATAGACTATATTCCTTAATATGTGAGGGATATGTTCCAAGATTTCCACTGATTTGTTCCAGCAACAGCTAGGACTAAATTCTATATGATCTTTCTTTTATATAAATATCTGTGATAACATTTAATTTAGAAATTATGCCAGTGGGTTAACAGTAGCAATAGTAACATAAAGCAAGTATAATAAAGAGTGCAATAAAAGCCCTGCAAAGTAGCCCTCTCCCTCTTCCTATAGATATGTTGGACCAAGGAAAGATGCATGTCCTGGGTAGGATGCAGCTGGATGGCATAAAAGTTTATCTGCACTATTAAAAGTGAAGCCAAATTTAAAACATAATTTGTTTATTTCTGTAATTTTCCATTTGCCCATGGACAACTGAAACTCCCAAATGTGAAACAGCGAGTTAAAGGTATATTTGTGTACAAGACAGTGAGAGTCAACCTGAGGGTCACAGGTAATGAAGGGGCTTGGGCTGAGCCTTGGGGAGCTGTAGTAGTATCTCTAAGAAGATGGCATAACAGGATTCCAGAGGGAAACAGATCACATCTACAACACAGGAACCATGATAATTGCCAATGGCAAGGGTAAAGTGTTTGTGTGGTTGGCACTGGAGGCAGATGGAGGGAAGTAGTGGATAAATTATGATGGGATGTGTGTGTATGTTACACTAACAGACTTAAGATGTATCCCAAATGCTAGCTAAAGTGACAATTAAGTGGTCCAGGCACCTATTCATAGGGAACCCATGGTTCACCAAGTTTATGATAACAATGTAGGGCTGTAAATGTCATTTACAAGACTGTCAACATGTGATCCCTCCTCGTACACTTATAATTGATGCCTGCTTGGACTTCATATGTGGCCAGTTGATGATTTCACACTGGACGAAACCAGAGTTGGTTCACTACACACTAGCCCATCTCTGCTTGGGGTTGGCTAAAGATCAGAAAGACACGTGATTTCCAAGAAAGCCTTCAGGATTCAGTGATTAAATGTAAAGGGTTAAAGAAAAATAATGACTGGTAATTTGATTCTAATTCGGTAAGTTTTAGGGAATTTTTGGCTAATTTTAAAAATTGACCAAACAAAAAATTAATAAAGGATACTTTATAGGCTAAAGACAAATGCTTCACCCAAAACATGGTCACCTGCAGGTGGGTCTTCAGGTGAACGGAGTTGCAAGTGACAGAGGGTTTGTGTGCAGGCTGTTTCTTTTTCGGGTACTTTACCCTTGACTTCAAGCCTGCTCAGTATCTACAAAGTGTCCATCCACAGGAGTGCCTCCTCATGGTTATCCAAGGGTTAGTTGAAGTTTGCCTTCTTTGAGACTCTATCCAAACTGAGTTTTGTGTCCTGTGTTTCATTCCCACCCTGTTGTCTCATTGCTGCCCGTCCCCAGGACAGTTCCATGAAATCTGCCTGGATTCTATGTAGCAGGGTGCCTGTGTGTGTGTGTGTGTGTGTGTGTATGTGTGTGTGTGTGTGTGTGTACAAATATGTGGAGATCAGAGGACAACCTCAGGGTATTGGTCCTTTCCTTCTATCTTGTTTGAGACAGGATCTCATGATTGGTATTTCCTTCCTTCCTTCCTTCCTTCCTTCCTTCCTTCCTTCCTTCCTTCCTTCCTTCCTTCCTTCCTTCCTTCCTTCTCTCTCTTTCTTCTTTGCCTTTATAGAGGACAGACTGGCTGGCTCAGAAGCTTTGGAGTTCCCCTGAGTCCACCTCTCACTGTCATGGGCACCCAGAGCTTCTACCACTGTGCTTGAGGCTTTGTATGTGGGTGATGGGGATCCGAACTCTAGTCTTCAGGCTTGTGCACTTTTAACCTCTGAGCTATCTCCCTTCCCTACTAGCTTCTTTATAAAGAATTCATTGAAATTCATTTTTTTATTTACTTATAATGTCCTGGACAAGCTAGTTGTTCTAGAAAACTTTTGCCAGAAGGAAGTTAGGATGAAAAAATCCAATTTATCTAACTTCACTTACAGAAAAGACCAAGGTGCAGGACTGGGGGAGCTGGCAGACCCCAATGCAGGCCTGATGAAGTCTCCTCCAGTCCCAGAGGGCGCTGCAGAGCAAAGACCACCTGAGAACACATAAACTACTTTAGCCAAAGAACAGATCCCAAAGGATCTAATGTTATAGTTTGATCCAGGTGTCCCCCCACAAATAAATGAATGTGTTCTGACTGATCAATCCTCAGCTGATGGCAGTTTAGGTTTTACAACCTGGCTAAAGCTGTGTTGTTGGGAGCAGGCTTATGGGGTTATAAGCCAGCTTCCCCTTGCCAGTGTTTGGCACACCTTCCTGCTACTGTTTGCAGTGCTGCGGTCCACCCCTCTGCTAATGCCATTGTTTTCCTTGCCAGGATGGAGTCTCCCCTTGAGTCCATAAGCCAAATAAACCCATTTCTCCAGAAGCCACTTTTGTTTGGGTTCTTTCTGTGCAGCAACAGAGTAAGTTGACTGCAACATAGGGTATTATTGTAGATCCTCTATAACAAAATGGGCTACATTGAATCTTAGCATAGTTCTCATTGGATCTAATTCAAAAGTGAGAAAAAAATTATCAATTAACTACTTCCAGTACAAGGAAAGAGAAATATTTTCAAGTCTCTAGTCTGCAAATACCTAAATTATAAATCTAATCATTGTGGAGTTTTATTGATCAGTGCTTCTAAATAGCAATCCACCAACAAACCTGAAATTGCCTTTCAGCAAATGCCCAGGGTCCTAAACATGGTTATTAAAAGCCTGAAGCCAAAACAAAATCCCGAAGGCTCTTCATCCTCTCCCTTCTCCCACTATTCCTCCAGCAAAGAGCAATCTTGCTGAAATTCTCTTTCACTGCAGAGGGCAGTATGTGAGGGTATGTGGCAGTCCCTTGTCTGTGATGGCCCTTCTTCATTTTTTGAAGTGTTAGAATTACAGTGATCTGGGCATGATGAATACAAATCTCTCTCTCTCTCTCTCTCTCTCTCTCTCTCTCTCTCTCTCTCTCTCTCACTCAGAGGACTGGTAATGGGGCTGGGACATGGAGTAGCGGTAAGGGAGCCATTTTCCACTACAAAGCTGCAATGGCCAGAATGGTCCTGCTCTCAGAACTGAAGAGGAGGACATCCTGGTATGTGAGGTGACCTAAATACAGGCAGCAGCCAGAGAAGGGGATACTGCTATCAATCATTGCATTGCATGTTTGTAGGGTGTATATAAAGAGTCATCCTCAAAGGAAAAAGAGAAGAAACAAAAAAATTTATACAGAGTGTAGGGTGTTATGACTATAAGTGAGAATGGTTATCTAATTTGGGAGTCCTTGTATAAAATAAGAATTTATGAAGAACGATGGAACAATGACAGCACCATGTTATAGCAAAGAAGACCTTGCTGAGCTCAGCACCTTGGATACAGGAGAACAAGGATCACTTCTATGTAGCTGGCCATGACTAGGTACCCAAACATTACCTGCAAGAGACAGGAAACAGCTTTTGCTCAGATCAACAATTTTCACCCATCTCCATTCTTGAGAAAGTCCAATTAATTTTTGCTGGACTTACCTGTTGATCCTTTGTGCTGATGAGGAAAAGGGTTACCATGGGAGGCAATGCTTGCACACCCCCATCTGATCCCCTGGTCCCTCAGGGAGAAATTGAAAGGGAACCTACTTTCAGATAGCCTCTATTTTATTGAAATATATCCTGAACCAATTCCTATCATACAATGACAATGTTACGGGGTTCAGAAATCAGGCGCCGTCATAATGGATAGAGAAGGGTAGGTCATTTCTTCTCAGGAAGTTTCATTGTTAGAAGTGGATACAAACACTTGCTGCCATTCAGTCCACACTGCTGCTGTTATTGGTGTACACATGCTGTAACGACAATTATGGTGATTTCAGAGTCACGGCTTATACAACGGCAATGGATGAGGGAGTCATCGACCATGAACAAACTGAACTTAATGAACTATCTCAAGTCCCAGAAATCAGAATAGTGTTACATAAAGAGAAATGTGGCAAGGTATGTTTTGAAAATGATCAAAGATTCCTAAGTGATCTGATGGCCTCCCAGTTAGACCAACAACTTCCCTGTAAGATGGGAGAGAGGGCACCGATGGGTGCAACAGTGAGCCTGGGTGCAGACAGGGAATTGGAAAGGGCTGGGCTGCTGATAAGGCTCTTTCCACAGCACAAAGGCAAGATACAACGGCTAGGCTCTGAATGTTTTAATATGGAGACATTGTCATTTAAGAAATGTTGACTCTGTTACTGCAATGGTGTTTTCTAAAATGAGTTTTGTGTTAAGCTAAACATACCATGTCTGTAATTCCTGACAACTAATATTATTTATATATGTGTGTATGATATAAGTGTGTGATATGTGTGTATGTATATATCCATAACTAAAAAATTATTGTATCAGATTAGTATATAATCTCTGATATTGTCTCTACAAGAGACAATAGTCTTGTATTAATAGTCCAAATCAATTGTCAATTATTTAAAAGGCAGTATGGGTGTCATGGTTTGATCCAGGTGTCCCCCACAAACAAATGAATGTATTCTGGGTAATCGATCCTCAGCTGATGGCAGTTTGGATTTTATAACCTCGATGGAGCTGTGTTGTTGGGGGCGGGCTTATGGGGATTATAAGACAGCTTCCCCTTGCCAGTGCTTGGCACACCTTCCTGCCGCTGTTTCCAGTGCTGTGGCGGAGGTGATGTCCACCCCTCTGCTCATGCCATCGTTTCCCCTGCCAGGATGGAGTCTCCCCTGGAGTCCGTAAGCCTAATAAACCCATTCCTCCACAAGCCGCTTTTGTTTGGGTTCTTCTGCACAGTAACTAGAAAGCTGACCGCAACAATGGGTTAACAGAAATTAATGAAAACTGTAAAAAGGTTTCCCATGTGATTTTCATAGTGTAGTCTGCTTAGGTATATAATTTAAGAAACTATAATCATAGGCAAGTCACTCATTGAATTCCTAAAGTATTAAAGCATGCCTAACTGATAACATGCGGGTGTTCATCCTTACTTGATACAAGTTACAGGATGAATCAATGTTGCTGCAAAGCCAGCTGACCTACTACAGTTTTCCCTAACTCTGAATGGCACATTGATGGATTCTTTCAGCCAGAAACATGCAACCAAAGAGTTCATTTTCCCCGCAAACAATCCTGGCTTTTCCTTTATACTACGGTCATTTTATATGAAGGCCAGGGAAGAAAAATACTCAGTTGCAGTGGTCCAACATCTAAAACGTCTATACTTAAATGAAAGGAGTTTGACATATCGAGAGACCTCAGCAGCAAAATGCATCTCTAAGGAGTCATGTGTGCATCTGAGGAAATCACACAGGCTCCAGGGGTCTGTCTCTCCCAGCAGTGCAGAGACATTTAAAAAAATTAAATGAGTCCCCACCTGAGGAGTTCCAGAGGAATGAGCTGAACTAAATGCATCTGTTCACTTAGCTCCAGATTTTATAGCAGGGAAACTCAGTTGTGTCCCCCGCTCTCAAAATTAGTCCCCTATGAGGAGTTATCCAGCACCAGCTTCCCAGGCCCAAAGAACCCCACGGACCCCATGATGAGGTGGGGAGCAGTTGTGAGTTAACATAGTAGATGATGCTAAGGAGTGTGGGGACTCTGTTGTTTCAAGTAATCTATTGAACACCACTGGCCACTGTCTCACCTGGCCCTCCTCAGCCCTTCATTTCGGAGACACTTTCTTTAGCTTAGCTGTGGGAGCAATTGAGTCTCCGCATGAAACTCCAATGCATTTCAGAGTTTCAGTCACGTGATTTCTGCTTTCATTGCTCCCTTCTGATGTTTCTTCCATTTAGTGCTAATACAGTGACTCCATTCTCTCATCTTTTAGGGATGTGTCTGTCTTGTGGCTTTAAACATCTTGCCTTCTGGGAGCACAGTGGCAAATGGTGAGAACAATTTCTGGGGATGGATTAGTGGTGTACAGATGTAAAATCCAGTTGAGTCAAGCAAGGTAGTTTACCAGCCTGACACAGGTATACTCAACTGTGTTATCCCAGCTGGCTGGCTCTCCTGAAGAAAGCACAATGGTGGCCTGAGAGGATATTTTCCTAAGTGCTAATAATTTTCAAATGTCTCTGAGTAGGTTTTCTGAACAAGGTTAACCCCTGCTAGGGTCAACCATAATTTGCCTCTGGATTTCACACTCTGGTATTTGATGCCAACACTTACTTTCATTGGTACAAGATGGAAATCAAAGAAAAAAAGTCCAGGGCCCAAATTTCATCTTCAGTTTGGACAAGAGATGATTCAAGTTGTCACTGGCACAGTGAGGAACAAAATGACTGTAAATACAATATGAAAATAATGGATTTGCTAATGTGCATGGAAACCTTAAACACTGTGAAGATTATTCTGGGGGAGGTGGCTCAAATCTTAAAGATGACAGATACAAAAGGGAACATAATGTATTACTCCATTTATGCAAAACATTCAGATAGGCAAGTCTATAGATGCAAAATACAGGCTGGTGGTGTCTGTGAGCTGGTGGAGGTGAGAATGGACAGCACCTGCTTGATAGGAACTGGCCTTCCTTGTGAGTTGTTGGAAATGTTTGGCAAGTGAGTTTGTTGCACATGGTGAATATACTCAATGCCACCAAATCACCTACGTTAATGGGGATCATATATATGTGACCTTTGTACCAAAAAATTAAAAATAAAATGGAAGTTCTTTCACCAATATCCTATCATATTAAAACTATTTAAAATGTTTTATTTTTTAAGGGATTTTGCCAGAGACATGAACTTTGACCTGTTGGCTTGCTCAAGGCTCCATGGGTAACTCTCTGTGTTTCTTTTTTTCCAGTAATGGTTTTTAAAATTCAGTTATAAACTATTTTAAGAGCACTAGTGCTTTTGCGCTCTTATTTGTAGATAAATTTATTCAGTTCTTTGTTTAATCTAGTTGGTGTATCTTTAGCATTTTAATGTCTAGACAGTCTCCTGCTTGGAAAGATCTTTCTCATATTGTCACTTGGTCAGTTTTGTAATTCCTGGTGATTGTTCCTATGTGGCTTTCCCATTGTTTTTGCTAATTTTTTTATTATTTATAATAGTTAGGATCTCAGATGCTATATTACAATGTGTTTCAATGACTTGCCTTGGATTTTTATACATGGATTTAAATAATAAAAGTGAGTTGGAATCTGTGACAGTTAAATTTGCCTTGTGACTTGATTGGCTCAGGAATTAAAGAAGATGCATGATTCTTGGACAGGTCTTTGAAGACATTTCCACAAAGGATTAACTGAAAGAGGAAGACCTTCCCCAAGAGCAGGCAGCCCTCTGTTGGTTTCCTATGTACAATGGGGTTCCAGGCAAACAAATAGTGCTTTTGCCTGGCTGCCTTTGCTTCTTGCCAGTGAATGCATCTACACGGTTGCCCCAGACTTTGAGAAAGTTAGAACCCAGTTTCTTCATCCTTCCAGTGTGAACCAAAGACTAGCTCTTCTCCTGGAATCTTGTAGGACTGCTGAGGTATCCAGCTTTAAGGCGTGAGCAGCTACCAGACCTCAGACTCCCCAGCCTGCAGATAGCCATGCTTGGATTACCTTCCCATATTGAGTAAGCCAATCTAATGAATACCTATTTAATCTATTTTCATTTTATGGGTTCTGTTCCTTTAGAGAACCCTGACTAATACAGAAGCTTAGGAGTGGTTGGGGAAATGTCATAAGAAATATCACAGATGCTGATGTCTTGATCTTTGATGGAAATCTAGTAATAGACACTGTTGAAGAGCAAATCAGTCTCGAATAGATGTGGAAGCATATGAGGCAGAGGCAGGTGGTTGTGTGTTGGTGATCTTTCCCTTCAGACTGGTCCACCAGACATGTTAAATTTTATGAGAAGTGTTCAAGCTTGTTAGGAAATACAGTTATTAAATATTAAAATTCAACTTTTGCCTTCTAGTCTGACATGGAAGGAAATGAAAGGTCTTCATCCAATGCTGATAACAAGTACAAATCTGATCAAATGAAAAATTAAAAGTTTTTCTTAGATCCATCAGTAACATCAAGTCACAGAGAAAAACTGAAGAAACAAAGAATGCCCTATGGGACCCACTGTGGATCCAATGGAGAGATAAAAGCTCAGGGGACACAGAGTGGACAAAATTGAGAGGTAATATTCCAGGAGGCCCAACATTTTGAAGATTTGCATTCAAGGAACAATAGGTAGGTATCCTATAATGCTTATCAAATAGATTTTACTTTATTCATGCATTCCCCTGAATAAATTCCACAAACCTGCAATTATGCAGTTTGTGATAGAAATCTAGTTAAAGGGGAATAATTGTTTCTTACAACATTTCCAGCATTGTGAATATTGATTGACCCCTTCATGATATTCAGATGTTTAAGAAAATCATTAAAACTTCAAAGCGCACAGATGTTTATTAGAGGGATTACAAGAGTGATTATAATTTCATTAAATGAGTGGTACAGATATTTATTGATAAGAGTCATGACAGTTCACTGGCCAAAGAATCTGCCAGGACATACCAAGCGTTCACAAGGTTCCTGTGAGGCTGCTGATCTGTTCTCTGAAGCATCGGATGACCACAGCCACTCATGGGATTTCCATAATTCCCTTAAGGTCCATGGCCAGCCTGGTGCCAGGCCCACTGGTACCTGTACTGTCTCAGCTTTAGATGGACATTTTTATCTTTCTTCCTTCCATTCTCCTCTTTATGGGAGAAAGAATGTGAAAAGGGAAGGCACTGTCAAGCTAACGGGATCTAAACAGCACAGGGAAATGAACAGCTATGGTTTGGAACCTGATAGTCTGGGCTGGAAATTGAGCTGTATCCTTGGGAAGAAGGCATCTCCCTGAGTTGTAAGTGTGGGAGAGATAACTCGGAATGAAAATGTGAAGTGAGTTGAGTTTTGCCATTTATGAAAGTACTCTTTTGAAAAAATATTTATTTACAGAGAGAGAGATAGAGAACGAGGATGGATATGGGTATGCCAGGACCTTTAGCCACTGCAAATGAACTCCAGATGCATGTGCCACTTTGTGCATCTGGCTTTATGTGGACACTGGGGAATCGAACTCCGGTTTTTAGGTTTTGCAGGAGAGTGTCTAAACCGCTGAGCCATCTTTCCAGCCCTATGAAAGTACTCTTATAGGCATTTGTGGGGTTTTAGAGATTTCATATTTCACTGATTCTATTTTTGGTTTCTTAAGCTTTGCATATTTTAGCAAAAACTCTAGATTTTCCTTTAAGGTTACGTATATTTTATTCTTATTGCTCTCTCTACACTTTCCCTCCTTTATCTACCTCCAGCAATGTCTGCTCTCTGAAACAGCCTTGCTAGGAATTTTCATAGATCAAATGATGAGAAACTTTTAAGAAAGAAAAGCAAAATATTAAAAGGGAAAGAGATATAAAAATAGTTTATGGGGTGGGGGAATAATGTGGAGTTCTGTTCACAGCCTTCCTTTACTGAAGCATGGCTTCTATCAGCACTCCTGCACACAGAGCACTTAGGATTATTAAGATTCCCTCCCTCCTTGGAAAATGAGGCCTGGCACGAATGGGTGAGAGAAAGGAAAATGCTGTACCATATGAGAACACCTGCCTGTGCAGGTGTTTTCTTCAGAACAAGGCTGCTGCCATGATGAGATGATGAGTGAAAACTTTTTAAAATATTTTATTCATTTATTTGCAGGCAGAGAGAGACAGAGAGAAAGAGACAGACAGAGACAGACAGAGAGAGACAGAGAGAGAGTCAGAGAGAGTCAGAGAGAGAGAGAGAGAGAGAGAGAGAGAGAGAGAAGGGATGGGTGCTCCAGGGCCTCTAGCCACTGCAAACCAACTCTAGATGCATGCAACAATTTGTGCATCTGGCTTACATGGTATCATAGTCAGCCACATGACGCTGGGATGAATCTCCAAACCAGGCACTGTTTGGGGAGGAAAATATTTATTAAAGGAACATATCCAGAGGAAGTTCAATAATGAAGAAAAAGGCTGGTGCCCTTTCACAGGTCTATGCAGAGAGAGAAACCCATCCAGCACCTCCAGGCAGCACACTTCAACTCCCACTAGCAAAACAGCAGGAACTTCAGGCCAGAGATAAGACTGCTGGAATTTCACATCCACCTTAGAAATACCTTAGGGCTGGACCCTAGGAGGCCAAGCAGTGACACCTCTCTTTAATACACTTGAATCTATTGGGGGAGATTTAATCAAACTACCACACCTGGGTACTGGGGGATTGAACCAGGGTCCTTAGGCACTGGAGGCAAGCACCTTAACCACGAAGCCATCTCTGCAGCCTGAGACTTCACTTTTGTATTGCTTAAACATCAGCATTGGTGCATACAGCTCACTGAGGCAACCACCTGCTTACTGTCTCTAGCATTTCTGATGGCTTACGTCGGTCCTTTCCCATAATTAGTCACAGGCATTCATTTACCTGTACACAACTCCATTTCCCCTTCCTTGCAGTGGTGCACAGAGGTGAAGTTCTGTGTCTAATGATTCCTTCTGTGTATGAAAGTGAAGGTTCATGCAGAAGCAGGCTTAATGTGGAGCAGGGTCATCCTGACTCCTCATTCTTAGTGCCTCTGGGCCGTTGTCCCTCCCCATGTCCATCTAATGCAAAGCTTTTCCTCCTTTTTCTCACTTCTCATTCTCAGATTCTTACCTCACTGAGAAAACCAAAGGGATGTTTAAAAGAGATGTTCCCAGGCTTTCTTCACAATATCCATTAACTGACCTGCAAATGAGCTCATAGAGCTCTCCTATCACATCTGATCAGCTTCCCTGGTTTTCATAGAAGGCAATGCATTCTCTCGGGCATTATATTGTATAAGTTCAGCCACAGTCAAGGTCATTCCCATAGATTCTTCTTCCTCATATATCATCATTTATTTTTTCCTTCTACCAATTCATTCCAACCAAAGCAGTGCTTTCTCATCCAATTTTGAAAACTATAAAACTGTTTTGACACTACCCCCTTACTGTTCTCTTAAGTAAAACTTTACTGCCTCAAACTTTTGTCTGGTAACCGTTTTATATACCCATGACCTTAACAATGTCATTACCTAACTCCAACAGAAACATCAATTCTCCTTCCAAATTATCCCTGTACTCTGCTTCCCCTCACCTCCTACCTAGCTAGATATTCCCCCTTGTTTTCTTTTCTGCTTTTAAAAATTTTTTTCATCTCATAAGCTACACTCCTGGGTATCCCAGGGCTCTTTCCCCAACCATGTCCCTTTATCTATAATTCTCTCTTGATGATCTTATTTGGATTTACAGATTTACATACCAATTCTACCCAGAAAGTATTTAGACATGGTTCTCTAGCCTGGAACTTTCTGAAATCCAGACTTAAATGTGTACTTGTCTTTTCAAACTTCTCACTTGGTTATGGATTTTGAATCTCAAACCTATAATTTCAAACTGAATTGTAACATTTTCCCCAAAGCACATTTTCCTACATTATAATCTCTTAGTAAATGGCAACTCCAACTTTCCTTAAATCAAATATTTTTAATTTACCACAAACTTACCTTTTTCTCTTACAATTTATGTCCCAACCATAGAGCCGGTTGCCTTAAATTTCAGGATGTACCCAGAACCCGTCTAGTTCTCATGCTCAGCACCATGGCCATCTGGATCCACCATCTCTTCTTGCAAGACTTCATAGTTTCCCAACATCCACTTCTGGAATTATTGTTTCCATAGTAATATTTTAATCTGCTATGTTATATAATTTATGTGTAGGTGTATACATGTATATGATCATGTCTCTTTGTTATCTCCTTCTGGGGAATACAAATTTTATAAGTCAGTCATTTTAACCTGTTTTGTCCATTGCTTTTGTTTGTTTGAAGGTAGGCTCTTGTTATGTAGCCTCTGATGGCCTGGAGGAAATCGCTATGTATCCCAGACTATGCATCTCAAGTATGTATCAAGTAAGTATCAGCTATGTATCTCAAGTGTGTGGTGATCCTCATGCCCACCTCCAGAGGGCTGGGATTTCAGGTGTGTGTCATCGTGTTCTGCCTGTTTTCTGTGTTATCATATGTACTAAGAACATGCCTGGCAGGGAAGAAATATGCAATACTCCAGCCATTGAGTGAATGAATGAGGAAGTGATCTGAGGAGTCTGAGATATGTTTTGTTAGGATTAAGAATGAGTGCCTAGGAAGTTGCAGAAAGAATACTTGCTTTTCCTCTCAGACACTTTGCATTACATTTCTGCAGGAAGTGAAGGTCATTTTATTCCTCTCACAAACCCCTTCTGTCATGAGAAAGTGGCACGAATCATCCAGATAAATGGTATTTCAACAATGTATGAGAATCAGAGGATATTCCTCTAACCATTTTTTTGTCAAATAGTAACACACACACACACACACACACACACACACACACACACACACACACCAGAATTCTCTACATTTAAATTCAGGAATGCTAATTTGGAGTATTCAAAAAGTTCACTTTCAAAGCATAAAGAAAATATACCCTGGGGGAAGTTTCCTCAATTCTATGGTTGCTTTTATAATTTGGAACAGTTTAGTTTTATGCAAGAGAAAATAGATTTTTGAGATGAACATGACAAATGAAATAGGATGTGAAGAAGTATTTTAGACCTTCATATGTGAAGAATAGAAAATGAATTGTACTTCAAAGATGTACTGTAGTTCATCATTTTGGATTTATAAAAAATATAGAGAAAGGTAATAATCCATACATCCTAAAAACTCAGAATCCTCAATGAGCAAGAATCTAGGTGTGTCTACAAGGCATTCACTGATTGATTTAGTCAATAAATATGTTACGACAGCTTCTAATTGCTTTCATTAATAGCTATCCGTATTTTTTCTTCAGTTAAAAATAAGCATTGCAAGCCACATCACTATCACAAATAATTATTTATGTTGAGTGCTAAATTTGATTATAATATAAGAATTTCTTAAAACTGAAACATATTCAGTTAACTAGCATTTATTTCTGAATACATGCAATAATTTAAAAGGTAATTTAAGAACATATGTTTATAGAACCATCAATGATCATTCTATAAAATGTTGTGTAAGAAATAGCATGATGTGTGATATAACAGACGGCCTGTCATAAAGTCTACACATCAATGAGTTGGGAGATAAATTTCAAGATACCTGAAGTTGAAAATGAATGAACATGCCCATGGAACATATTTGCTAATATTAAAGATTTACTATAGACTCAAATATTCCTCACTGGCATTTTTAGGCATCTTAACATTGAACTGTACAATAGTATTTATATTTAAAAGTGATATTTTTATGAAGGTTCAGAGTTTCTTTCAGGGACTAAATATATATTTAAGAGGAAATATTTATATTTTTATGCGTTTAATATCCTTAGATATAAAGAACACTGGCAATCTTTAATCAGAGGAGAGAAGACTCAGAGCTTAGAACATTAAAACATGCATGCATGCTGATGTGGGCTTGGCAAGGGCTGAGAACAGCTCCTGATACATTCTATTCTACAATGGAAACTTGTTTTGTATATTAGGAAATAGTCACTTGTTGAAAATGTGTTTCTCTAATGGTCTCCTTAAAGTGGTGGTGGCTAAAACAGGGTCATCTCATTACTGTTTGTCTTTCAGTTTGAATAAACGTATCACATAGGTAGACATACACGATGGTAAAATGTTCAGAAGATTTTCACATCAGTGATTCTTTTTCTCATCCATTCCTAGAAAGCCTGTCAAAGAATGAAAACACAAATTCACTTGGGCCTTTAAATTTTATAACTGATTTATTCAGTTTAAATGTTAGTAATCAAGTTACCTGTGTTTGCTAGCAGTCTGAAGATGTGAAATGGAAAATTCCAGGGACAACTTGTACTAACTTTCCGTATAGTCCGGGTAGCATGATGAAGTCATTGGTGATCCTGCTTATTTTACGGGGGATGAAACCTCCTCTGTTCAGATAGGCATGCTGTATCCACTACGAGCCTGCTCACTGCTTCATACCTATTGTTGTGTTACTTACTTCATAATGACCTTGAAATACAACAGAAGTGATGCTCATGATGGCTATTATTTTTAATGTGATTTAAAGTTGCTGATGTCTTATTGTGCCTAGTTTATAAATTAAACTTCATAGGTATGCATGTATATAGAAGAAAGTACATCTGTAGAACATTAGATACCACTGTGGGACTCAGGCATTCATTAGGGATCTTGGGATCTTGGGATCTTGGTATATATCCCTCATGGGGAAGCTGGGGACTAATGCAGTCATTCATGAACACGGAGTGCCTACTGTGTGTCATGACTTTTGATAGTTAAGAAAAGAAGAAAGAAGGGAAAGAATTGGCATTGGCTACCTGTCTGCATGGAGGAGAAAATGGCACTGGATTGTTCAGGGCTCTTATACTCATTTTCAAAAACACCAAAATATGTTTAAATGAGTATACACAAGTTTAGATTTCTTTCATTTTTTAGCATTGCTATGGATATCTCTGATTTAGTGGTGGGCATGTTTTCTGCTTTACAAGTTTTTCTTCGTTTGTTCAAGCTGCTCTGAGGAAACTGGAAAAATACATACTGATGAGACAATTGTTATTGATACTGGTATTTTCACAGTGCAGCTAAAATCAAGCTAAATAAAATATTGATGACAATAAGTGCAATTGATAAAACCACCCGAATCTGTTAGGCATTCTGACAATGAATGCTCATTGGTGACAGAATGGCTCCATGTCTGGTCTTGAATGATGTGTATCGTTTTTGTAAAAACCTCATGGACAGATGCCAGATTCCTGCACAAAGTGTGCACTTTCCCATGACTTACTGTAAATTACAAACCACAGTCTGTAGCTAGCACAGCTTCATATATTGCCTGCTGAAATTAGGATTAATTACATTTGTCTTTTATGGGAGTGTTGGACAGATACACAGAATAGATTTAAACTCTCTGAAGATATCTGATGTTACTTAAAAGCTTCAGTAAATGTTAAACATTAAATGAAAGAAAGTGGCCAAATACTTTTCTGTCATTCTGGCCAGGTGAATTGATTTTTCAGCATGGTCCTAATTCTTATCAATTTGGGGTTTTGCCAAGAAGTAAGGAGTGTGGTCTTTCTAGTCTCTCTCCCTCCCTCCCCCCTCTCTCTGTGTGTGTATACACGCATGTGTGCCCTTGTAAAGTTTTTTAAGTATGATGGTTTTTAAGCTAGGTGTTGTTCTCCAGCCTCTTTAAAAAATCTAAAATCATCTTAATGGAGCCACATGGATAATTCTCACATGCTTCTTTATACAGTGCTTCCTCTAAAATGGGCATCTCTGTGTTTATATTGCAGACCCATAGATATAAGAAAGATGGGGATCTCTGCCACTTTGCATAATGAGGCAATTAGGTGTTACTGTGGTCTTTAGATAATCAGCAATGCTCTAGAAATATGTGTTTTAATACGATGTGTGTGGAATAAACAGAAGAGCCCCTACATTGTTATAATTACTTATGGGCTCAGTCTCTCCGTACAATGACACCCTGGGTGCGTAGGAAGAGTGCCACATGTGGCTAATAGTTTGCATGGCACGAATTACTTTGAAACTTATTTAAAATTTGCAACTAATAAGTGTAATGAATGTTACCAATACTTCCTCCTACTTTACTATTAGTTCATGGCCCCCATTATAAAATACCATGCACATGTAAATTTCACATAATTAGACTCACTCATCAATCTGCTATTCCCCAATTATATAACAAAATAGTTACCAAATGAGATTTATGGGTAAAGTGCTAGGAAATATATTTTAGGCTTCAGAAGCTCTTATTTGCATATTCTAATTAGCAGTTTATTAATCTTAAATGCATAAGGAAATTAACTGCAGCTTAATCTCATAAAATTCATCACTCTAATCCTTTATTGCATTACTTTGATATACATTATTTTTTTAGCAGTTTATGTACTAAAATAATGACTAGAAGTTAGAACATCCTATCTCCCTATTCCAATTACAGGTCTTTCTCCACTTACTTACCCACCTACACTGTATTAAAATCTTTATTTCTTTTAATTGTTTTTGCTTCCAATAAAGTTTTAAAATCTTATTGATCTCCAACGACCCATTCTACTTTCCCCTTTAGAGGATCTATCCAATGTCATGGAATTGTTCTAAACCTAAGCTGTATGAAAGAAGAGACAGATAGGATTTGTTGAGAAGATAGGTTTTTTCAGATCATATGGTGATAGCTTTCATGAGGTAAATAATATCAATTCAGCAAACCTTTACTAAGTCATGTCTACATGCCAGAAACTAGGTACCAAATACAGAAGAGAAATGGAGGATGCTACATTCCCTCAGGAGTTCTAGAATGGAGTCCTGGGGAACAAGGAGTAATTTCTCCTGGTTTTAACTCTACCTGACATGGGGGATACATTCCAGAAATGTATGGATACATTGCCTTTGGGCTTCTGGAAATAGTACTTGGGGTCTTTACATCCCCAAACATAAATGTGAGCCACTGAGATTCACTGTATTTTCTCTGAAGAAAGAACACATAGGTACTGAGTGAGAAGACCCTTTAATCCTATCAGGACCTCTATGCAGTAGAGATGTAGGAAGACTTCTTAAGTCTTAACCATTTCCAAATATGCACAGTGAGGGTTTTTTTTTCTATACAAGTCAAATAAAAGAAACAGAAATAAATGTTGATGATTGGGAATATACTCTTTCATATATATATATATATATATATATATATATATATGTATATATATATATATACTCTATACACATCTATATGCAATGTGTTAGTTATACTCTTTCCCTTTGAGTATGCTTATTCTATAAACAACAACAACTACTGCTTAAACCCAATTGGCGTTCATTCTTACCAGCTTACTGGGCACTGGGAAATTACGATGAACAGTCCTGGAGAATGGAAACCCAAGATCAGGTTGCTGGCATCTGAAAAAGGTCTGCCTGCCATGTCATCACATGGCATGAGGGCAAAGAGGCAAATGAAAGCCCAATTCACCCTTTTATAATGACATTTATCTATCCCTGACGGTAAAGCATTCCAAGCCCCATCACATCCTAAAGGCTCCATCTCCCAATATTCCATAGTGGAAACCAAATCTCACCAGGATTTGGAAGGAAACAACCATTCCAACCATAGAACAAATGGATATTTCTAATATGTATTTTGTACATATTATATATATCATTATATACTATTAATATTCACTTTCTATCCTAGAAAGGAAGAAAGAGGAGAGAGAAATATAGAGAATGAGTAAGCAATTGCCACACACTTAAATAACTTCTAATTTCTTTAGATAATCTACTTATTGAGATTTTCATGAGCCATGATGACATTAAGTGAATGTCAATACTGGTCAGAACAATCACAGTACTGAGATACGTTTGTAGAATTGGTAGACAGCAACCACTTAAGCCCCTTGAATCAGTCCTCAATATGACATGTTCCAATTGTTTCTGGATCATCATAAAAATAGCTAGAGGACCCAAGGTATTACTTTAGTCCTTAAACCAGATCCATTCTCTATGGTCGGTGTCAATGACATATTGGTGGTTGAATACTTCTTTTTGAAATAGCATTTTATGTATCCCAGGCTGGCCCCAAACTCACTATTTATTCAAGGAAAACATTAAAGTTCTGGTCTTCTTGTTTCTACCTCACAAATGCTGGAATTATAGGCATGTACCTGCACATCTCTTTTATGTAATGCTAGGGAAGGGATCCAGGGCTTCCTGCATGGTAGACAAGCATTGTACTAAATAAATTACATCCCCAAACCCAGGTTCTATATTTTAAATGTTGCTGATTATATGTCCTGATGGGCTTCACTAAACCACCCTCACTGAGAAGAACAGCAGACATTTTCATTGTGATAGCCTGGTCTTTTAGAAGCGGGAGAATTCTAAGTTAGATATACAAAGCAGCCCCAGTGTTCTAGAATTGAAATTGGCATTCAGAATTCAGAATGATGGTGCCTTGGGACTAAATCACAGAAAGATTTCTCTCCGAACTTCAGACTCCTTATTCCCTTCTGAGCATGCTGTGCTGGGTCCTTGGATTTGCCATGCATATTTCTATGTCTTATTTTTGCAATTCTCATACAATATCTGTTGCTAGTTGCCTGGTTGTTATATAAAGCAACTAAAGTAGGGATTTCGCAGACACCGGCTATCCATCATAGCTTCGGGCAAAGGGGAAGGGTGGAATTTAGGATCTGCAATGAGAGGGATTAAGAGAAGAGTCAGATCAGCTAGAAACATGACTTTTACATGTTCTTCATGGTTGATTTAACTAAGGTATTTTTGCAATCTTGATTTTAGATTTTATGCTGTTTTTAAATGAGTTCTCTAACTTTAAAATTATGATCTTGGCTTAGAAACTAAAAACTTCTGAAATCAGCCAACATAAACCTAAAAGAAAGGTGACTGTAACACCTCAGGTTAGGAGGGCAGTTGCTAAAACAATGGGGTTCTTCAGCTCCCCAAACGGGGTCAAAATAAAGGTATGTAAGACACAGACTCGAAAGAAAGATTTTTGTTGGTTCATTGGATCCAGATCTAGAGTCAGAGGACAAAAAAAAAAAAAATCCAGAGACAGACAAGAGTCTATGCTGATTTTATGGGCATGAAACTACATATTCACAATATAGTCATGTATTTGAAAATATGGCCCTTTTTGAGTCCAATTTCAATTTAGTTCTCTAATTTATTTCTCAATTACAGCTTTTAGGAAGGAACTTCTAAGTAAATTTTTGATATGTTTTTCTTTTCTTGTTCTCTGCTTATAGCTTGTTTGCGTGTTTCTCTGTGGAGAAAGCAAACCCAAGAGAAATCAAAATACAAGTGTTATTTAGATGCCTTGCACACTATTTCCTTCATGTGGTATATTATAGAAATGGATGTTCCTGAAGCAAAACCATAACAGACCTTTATTATGTTTCTGAAAACATTTGTTTCCTTAATTACGTTTTTGAGAGAGCCTTTCCCCTAAATCTTTCAGATAATGGATCACACTGTAAGATGTCACCTCAAGTTACCACACTCATACATCACTCTGCTCTTCACACTGAAACTGATACAAATGGATAAGTCACCAGAGAAAGGAAGACATGCTCTCATTAAGAGACAGACATACCACACACCTCTTTTGAAAAATCCCTCTAAGGTAGGTACTGAGCTGCAAAGCAGTCTGAAAGGTAATTTTCAAACACTTTGATTTAATTATGTCAAGGTAGAATGTGGAACACTGCTGGCCCTATGGTTCCTTTTTTAATGTAAGAAAGTTTCAAACTTCTTGAATTTCTCCCATAAGATCATTAAGCACATCTCTAATTTAGCTCTTTTCTCAAATCCACTCTGGGCTCTGCAGATTGAATCCATCCCCATCCTCACCTCCAAGTAGTAAAATATGTGTTTTTAATTGCTCTTTAGATTTCATAAACCAAAATAACATATGGTTGTTTACAAAGATCTAATTAGCACATTTACCTAAATATGCTTTCATGGTTCTGAAGACATTAAAATTAAAATGCAAATTATAATATGGAGATGAGAACTGAGGGAGAAGAATTTTAACCAAAGAGCCTGCAGGCATGTGATTCCCCTGTTCTTAGCGTCCCAGACTTGGGGTTCTGCTCTGAAGAAAGAAGGTGGAAATGTCATCTCCAAGTCAGAAGTTGTCATTTTACAGTTACTTAAGAAAACATTAAAAAACTGATGACTTTTAAGTCATATTTTACATGTGTGTATTCCTCTGTGGGGTACACATTGCATGGGTATTTGTGCATATGCATGTGTGTATATGTTATGGCCAAAGGTTGATACATTGAGTATCTTGATCACTTCTTTTAGGACAGAGTCTCTCACTAAACCCAGAACTCACTGATTTCTTTGGACAAGCTAGCTTGCAAGTTCCAGTAAATTTCCCCAAGGCTGGGATTACAGGTGTGCACTAGTATTACAGGTACGCACTAGTATTATAGGTGTGTACTAGTATTACAGGTTTGCACTAGTATTACAGGCATGCACTAGTATTACAGGTGTGCACTAGTATTACAGGTACGCACTAGTATTATAGGTGTGTACTAGTATTACAGGTTTGCACTAGTATTACAGGCATGCACTAGTATTACAGTTGTGCACTAGTATTACAGGTATGCTGGGCATCGGAACTCAGTTCCTCAAATGTGTGTGGAAAGTGCTGTACCCACTGCACCATCATTCCAGACCTTAAAGGAATATTATTAATATATGAAAGAATCAACTCAGAAATCCAGCACTGATCAGTACCAGAAAAGATACCAAAACACAGACAATAACCATAAGGGAAGAACACCATTCAGTTCTTAGTTGGAGAATCCAGAACAATTAATATTTCAATTCAGTCCAAGGAGATTTTCTGAAAATGACCCACTTTTAATGCATTTTCAAATATGATTAAGGAGCTGTGCATGGGGTGCATGCCTTTCATTCTGGTACTCAGGACACTGAGGTGGGAAGAATGCTGTGAGTTCAAAGCCAGCCATACGTTCAAGGCTAGCTTGGGCTACAGAGTGAGTTGTAGGTCAACCTGGGCTAGAGTAAGACTCTGCCTCAAAAAATAATTATTTTAAAAGGCAACTAAAGGATGCATATAGTGGTACATATCTGTAATTCCAGCATTCAGAAGCCTGAGGCAGAATGGTCACTGTGAACTTGAGGCCAACCTGGGCTAAATAGTGTGTTTCAGGCCCATCTGGACTACACAGTCTGCTTCAGAAAAACAGCCAACTAACTAAATGACTAACTAACTTAATTTAGTTAGCTTAACTTCAACTTTTAAAAAGTTAGCCATTCAATCAACACAGGATAGGCCAATGAGACAGAAACCAAGGATTTTCGACACAAGAACCCCTAAGCTCGCAACATTAAAGCAGCCTTAATACTCACCCACCACGACTCAGGGAACTGAGCGGAAGAGGGGGCGGAAAGATTGTGAGAGCCGTGGTGGGGGAGACTGTCCGGAGGCATGGCACCCATCAGTAACAACACACTTGGGTAAGGAAGACCGAGATGAGTACTAAGATATACAGGATCCCTTGCCACAAGGACTAATACAGACAGCCCACAAAGGAGGATATACAACTGATCAGGGATGGGGAGGGGGGGAATTGGGGAAGTCAGGATAACAACGCATGGTTTGCCCACTAAATAATGTAACTCATTATGGACAATAAATTTATATTTAAATTAAAAAAAGTTACTTAATGAGCTTCAACTAACTTAAAATGAAAGCCAAGGCCATGTCTGGCACAAAAAAAGGGAAATACCCTGCAAGGGGACAAGGCATTCGGGAGAGCAGAGATTGTAACTGTCAGGCCACCATGTCTGTCATAGCATATGATAAGTGTACAAAACAGTGGGATCCATGATGACATATGAATGAACATTATCATATTCATGCACCCCATTATTCTCTCTTGCTCACTCCTTCTCTTCTATTTTCCCTACTTTGATGTGGAGCTCTGAGTTTGAGTGAGGTTAACTGTAGGCTTGCCTCCTGGGAAGTTGTATCTAGAATGACAGGATTCAGAGCAGGTAGAAAGAAACAACCAGTTGTTGGATTGAACTCTGACTGCCAATTTTTATGATATAGGAACATTATTTTTCAAATTATATCTGTGGATTAGTTAATTGTTCTATTCTTTAAATAATGAGGATGCTTACAAAGGAATGTGTGTTAATGTGGTCCTTGTAAACCTGGCCAGTTTTAGGGAATTGCTGATGAATACTGTCCATTTATATACACCATATGTGTTATACACAGCTCACAGTGCTGGGATGAACCTCCAAACCAGGCGCTGTTTATGGGAGGAAGAAGCGATTTATTTGAAGCTCAGAGACCCACACACAGAGAGAAAAACCACCACCAGCATCTCTAAAAGCAAGCACACTCAGCAGCAGGGACTCCAGACAACTCTCAAACTGCTCTTGGCAGACTTATAGCTAGAATTCCAGATCCACCCCAGAAACACCTTAGGACTGGACCCTAGGATCTGCCCACAGCGACACCTCTTTTAAGTTAAAATCTTTAACAAAACTCCTGAATCTACTGGGGGACATCCATTCAAATGGCCATGATATGTACAATATGTAACACTTTATATACATTTTCCCCATCAAATCTTCACAGAGCCATGAGGAAACATCCTTCACATAGAACAAAGTCAGTCATCATATTTCTGTATTCCAACACAGTATTCTGCTCTTCTATATGAACAGAAAAGAAGAGCTATAGAAATGGAAGACAAGATAACTTCAACTAGAAAATAAACACTATCATCCAAACAGTCATAACTACCTTTAGCAAGATAGTGGACTAACCATGTCACACATAATCCAGGATGCATACTATCCATGAAGTCACACAAGATGGAGGGCATATTGTGGTTATCACACATACCTCAGGATGCACACACCATTTATTGTCTCACAGAGTATGGGGGGACTGTGATATTATCAAAATCACATTATGATAGTATGGGGGGAGATTGTGATCAGTGGGGTTGTAGACGTGATAATGTTTCTTTAATTAGGGTGGTGGGTCTGTGCTCTTTACCTGTTTTGCAACTCCAAAGTCTATTTTGAAACCTTTCTGATGGGTTGATCTTCATGCATCCAAAAGATATATTCAGAGTCTCATGTGAAGGTTAATTTTATGTGTGGACTTGATGGTGTGAAAGGATGCCCTGATAAATCTTAACTTTATCTCTTGGTGTGTCTATTCAGTGTTTTCAGAGTTATTAGCATTTCAGTGGTAAACTGAGTGAAGAAACCACTCCCATCACACAAGGTTTGGCATCCTCCAGTCTGCTGAAGGACTGAGTCAATTAGATGCAGCAAGGGAAGCTGGGCACCCATCCTCTCCTGCCCCTAGGCATCCACACTTGGGTTTTCAAGCCTGAGAACCTGGACCAGGACCTCTCCCAGTGGCCCCTGCAGGAGATTCTTCTGTTTGGTTTCTTTGGAGAATCCCCAAGAATCAGTGCCAATCCCTATGAGTGTGGCTTTATTTGGAATTTGAGTCTCTGAAGATATAATAATCTTCAAGATTTCAAAATACAATTATCTTGGATTTAGGTTGTACCCTGAAATCCAATTATTTCTAGCCATTATAACAAAAAATATGATATGTTGAGAGGGATTAGGAGGAAGACCCCTCCCACAGGTAGATAGACGTGGCCTCAGACAGTGACCTCACAGTTATGTTATCAAGGACACTCCCAGGCCCCACTCCCCACCAGCAAAAACCTTTAAAAGTCCTAATTCAAACTTGGGACACGTTTTTCTTCTTTTTCCTGTCCTGACTGCTGGGCGGGAGGTGCATTGGACCCATGGTGAGCTTTATCTCCCCTCCCCCTCCTCTGATCAGAGAGAGGGGGAAGGAGAATTTTCTCTTTATCATGTGTATTATTTTTTTCTTCACTTTTTAGTGTTCTGTGCACTTTTGATGATGATTTGTAAACCTCACAGACCACATGGTGGGTTGGGCTGCTCCCCATATCCCATTCCCAATTCCCTTAAACTGACTCTAATCTAGAATAAACGTGTGTGATAAAAATATTCTTGTCAAGGCTGTCCAGTTTACTGGCATTCTGAGATATGAACCTGGGAAAGTGCAGCTGTGAAGCCCCAGGTGTTCACCCACTGTGCCCAGTTCCTGCTACAATGGGAGACACATGGGGACACAGAGCAGAAGTCCTTGTGAGGATTGAAGCAGACATGGGAGGGACATGGTTGCAATCCAAGGAATGCTTTGAACTCTAAAAAGCTGGATGAGTCAGGGAGAGGAAGCTCGGCTCTGTGGGCAGCAGGTGATAATGAATTCCTTGTGGTAGAAGTAGATGAGGACAATGGTCGCTTGTGTTGAGACACCAAGCTTGTGATAATTTACAGGCAATCCCAGAAACCTAATACACCTATACAGGGTAAAAATCCTGATACTGATTATGATATGGGGTGTTGGGGAGGGTTAGAATTTAGATAACACCCAGTAAAAATATCAATGCACCCCAAGTTTAAAGAGTATCCGAGTTCTTGTCTGTAAAGTTAAAGAATTAAAATCATAGACAACAAGATAGTAAGGTATAGTGGGAGACTTTATTATTTAAGGGAACCTAGGGAGTTACAGGGTTCTCCAGCCACCAGTGTGGGTAGAAAACTTAGAGAGTTTAAGAAGAAAAGATAACAGAGTGCTCCCATCATGAGAAGAAGAGATTCATAAGGGAAAAAGGCTGGGGTAGGGGTAGGCCTTACCTTCCTAAGGCCTTGATCAGAGGTCCTTCAACTCGATTGCCATGTGGGGAAAGAGGAGGGCTTTCTTCAAGGGAAGTTAATTTAAGTTTTCCCCAGGTGAGTCAGAGAGACAGCTGATTGGTTCATATCTGACCAATCAGTTTTAGCCCCTAGATTGTAGCTCTAGCTAGACACCTCCCACACAAGGGGAGGGGTTGTCTCTGCAGATGCCTGACCCTGTCACAATCCAGGATAAGGACTGATAGGAAAATGGGGGAAAAGAGCTGATCGTGTATATTTTTAATTGGATCCACAGAAATCTAAATCTGCAAAGAACAAATTAAATGCTACACTAACTTTTTCAACCATCAATCAAGAGAGGAATCTCAACTTCATTACAGAAAATATCAGCTAACAGATACCTTGCTTCAGAAAATAGTTATAGTTTATATTGTGGTGAGGAATGGGTTTTTGTGTACAAATTCCTGCTACCATCCAGATAAAGATACTTGAATGCTAGTGAACTGAAAAACTACGTAAAAGATATTTTCCCCAAGATTCTGCTTGCTAATATCCAAAACTCAAAAGGCACAGCCAAATGCCTTTTATAAGAATAACTCTCTATAAGTAATACTTTATTGGTAGACTGCAACCACCTTTATTTTTTTAATAATAAAACGAGAGAGTTTTCTTTACAAGAAGAAAAAAAACACACTAATACTCTGTCTCTTCATTGCCTGCAGCTTTACCCATTTTCAGAGGCAGAAACTATAGTCATAGCAGTTGCAAATGAAGCGGTTTGTAAATCTTAAACTGCAATTTCCTCCAAACAAAACAGCAAGTTATTTTTTTAAAGCCCTCCAAGGAGAGATGAAACTGTAAAATCTTTTATTTGGCCTTCAGATGTTGCGAGATAAGCTTTCCACAAAAAATGTGTCCTCCATTGAAGTAGCACCTACCTACGTCTTTCTACTAAAATCACTCCTTCTATATCTGCCCACAGTGCGGAAGGGATTGGCACCTCATGTTAATGCATTTTTCATCCACTGCCCGTCTCCATATATATCCCAAAATTTAAAGTTTCCTTCTGAATTTTAAAAACATTTTTTCCATACCTACAATGGATTGCTCGTTTTGTTATTTTTATTTCAATTGGATTTTGACTTTTGGCCTCTTTGATTCGATCTCCCAAATACTAGGATTTGCAGGCATGTACCACTCAGCTGTATAGCTTGTTTTTTTATATTTCTCAAATAGCCCATGTAGCGCTATGGAACACCATTTATACTTAATAGTATTCAGACATTGGGGCACATGTTTTATTATTTTTCACTCATAAGGTTTGAAAATTTTCAAAGCCTCATGTGCTTTTGGTATCATTTAACATATGTTGAAATTCTTTTACTTTGAAAAGCATACAAAATAAACTAGCAGGTAGCCTCATAGGAAAATGTCCTCTGGTTTTTCAATGATTTATTTAAACTGAGGCTATTAGCAGAAAGAACAGTCTCATTCCAGTTGGTTTTTAGGCTTGGCCATTTTCCCCACTTATTCTCTGGAACTATGGTAACTGTCACCCTAGGGTTATAGCCATCATCAAGAGCAAAACATTTAATTTAGTTTCAACTGGAGGTAAGTAAAACAGACAACTAAAGGAACTAAGACAAGGGAACAGTGGCTTCTCAATGGGGTAGCAGGATAATGAAATTATTTTTTTTTTCTTATATAGCTAGGAGGCAGAATGCTATAGTGGAAATAAGATGAGTTTTAGATTCACTCCAACTTAATCTAAACTGCTGATTTCTCCTCTCCATTGATAATTACTTCATCGTTCTCACTCATGGCTAAAAAAATGAGATGAGAAGTGTTTCATGGACTAAATAAAGTAATATATGCAAAAGGATATATTATCTGAACAAGAATAAAAATCACTTAGGTGGTAATTGCCCAACTAACCCCCACATAACCACAACTGCATGCTTTTTCTCTTCTGGAAAAGACTGTCCCAACAACAGACCTGCAATAGTGTGACTGAGCTGGTCCTGTGTATGTGCATCATGCCTCATGCAGACTTTATAGAAAGAAGAATTTTGAAGACTTGTGTGACAGTCAGGTGTGTGTAGGGACCACCCTCCCCTTTCAGCCCCTCCCCTTGAATGGGAGGTGTTTAGTTAGAGCTACAACCTAGGTGCTAAAACTGATTCGTCAAATATAAACCAATCAGCTGTCCCACTAACTCACCTGGGGAGGACTTAAAACTAGCTTCCCTAGAGGAAGTAGGCCCCCTCTTCTCCCACATGGCAGTGGAGTAGGACTGCTGACCCAGGCCTCCTCAGTGAGTAAGACCTGTACCCCTACCCCAGCTGATGGCTGGGGTAGGGGGCAGGCTCCAGACCTTTTCTCTCATGAACCTCTCTTTCTCATAAAGGGATCTTTCTGTTATCTTTTCTTGGGCTGTTTATCTAACTAAATAATATAAGCTCTGTGAACTCTCTGACACGTGTTTTCCCCACACTGGTGGCAGGAAAACTCTAAAAACTTCCCACATGATGACTGGGAAATTTCCCCATCCAACTCCCCTTTTCCTTATCTACTAAATTAGAATAAATGTGTAATTAAATTTTAATTCTGTCCCTGTGTACAATTCTTTGGCATTAGAGGACAAGAACTCAGAGTAGGAGGAGGGGGGAGGGAGGATTCCAAAACTCTCTCTCTCTCCCTGCGTTGCTTACAAATATTAATTATCAGCAACCCGTATCACTTGGATGATGTGTTTTAAGACTTAGTACTTCACTTGAAAACCTAGGCTATTAGCAAATGTGCAGTAATTTCAATCCCATGGATTCCTGGTCTGGCACAGGACTCTTGCATATTATGGTTTCATATCTTAAAAATGACTGATGTGAGAAAAGGCTGTTTCTAGTGAGGGGTGATGTCCATTTTCTTTAGGTGATTTCTCTACAAAACACATGGAGGAAATGAAATTCCTTTGAATTTGCGAATGCAGGATGAAAGTCGGTTTTCTGGAGCCTTGAATCCAGTTGCACCCAAATCAAAACTTTGAGCCTTTTTGAAATGGAAGGAGAAACATTGGGGAAGATCAAATAAAAGAAAAAGTGAGTGCAAAATTGAACAGTCTTGTGACTTCATGGGAACAGTTTGGGAAATATCCTATATTGCATACTACTTTTAGGATATTCAAAACGCTCATCAAGTCTAAAGAAAATTAGCCTAGTTATTTTGACCAAATAACTTGTTTTCCTTCTCAGTTGAACACCACATGATACTAACTTTTCATGAGATATCATTTGGAAAATGGAATGACTGAGCTTGTCAGCAGCTGAAGGACAAGCTTCTCTTCTCAGAGGAGGTCAGTGCAACCTGACCTGAGCCTCGCCCACACTTCCTCATGTTACTGGACTCTGGCTGAGGAGGGGTTACAGGTGAAAGGAGAAGCACCCAAGACAGCCTACACCTGGTTCTTTATGGCAGTGACTTTGAGACTGACAACTCAGGCAAGCTCCATAAACCCCCTCCCCTTTAGTGGGAGATGTCTAGCTAGAGCTCAAGCCTAGGGCTAAAACTGATTGGTTAGGTATGAACCAACCACCTGTCTCCCTGCTCACCTAGGGCAGGAAATACTCACTGAACAGATAATCCTGTCTGTTTCTCACACACATGGCCTAGAAGAAGGACCTCTGACTCTTTAGGGAGTGGTAAGGTCTCCCCAGCCCCCCCCACAGCCTGTGGTGAGGGGCTGGATTTCTCTTCCCCCTGAATCTTTCCTTCTCATGATCTTTCCCCTTCCTGCTTGTTTAGCTGAACAGCATAAATTCTGTTAAAATCTCTCCACGTTTTCTCCTCACATGGGTGGCTGGAGAACTCTGTAACACCCCATATTCTCTTAAATAATAAAGTCTCCACTATACCTTAATATCTGGTTGTCTGTGATTTTAATTCTTTAACTTTTTTGACAAGGATTCAGATACTCCTTAAATTTTGGGATGCATTGGAATTTTTCTGGGCATCATCTAAATTCTAATCCTCAGCTCACCCTGCTACAATACTTCCCTTCATGTTGTTGCAAGCTTTTCAAGATTGAAGAGTGACACACACCCATAACCTTAGAGAAAAAAAATCAGAAAAATCTAAAAATACAGAGGTGTGTTCTTTAGAAAATGGGTGACAGTCGTAGTCAGCCACACACTGCTAGGATGAATCTCCAAACCAGGCACAATTTTGGGAGGAAAATATTTATTAAACTAACAGATCCAGGGCTAGTTTTAGAAAAGGCTGGCCTGGTTTCACAGATTTAAGCAGAGAGAGACCCAGCACCTGCACCTCCAAAAGCAAGCTCAATCTAAATACCAAACAGCAGGAGCCCCAGACTTGACTGCTCTTTGCATATGTATCACTGGAATTTCGCATTTACCTCAGAAATACTTTAGGGCTGAAGGCCAGGCCAAGGTGACACCTCCTGCAGCCAGGAAGCTGAAGAGAAACGTTTACACTTTTGAATCTGTTGGAAGACATCCATTTAAAC
>PVHP010014629.1:0-38793 GCA_004024765.1 Zapus hudsonius
AGACATGAATGAGATGAAGCTTTCTAACTCAAGCATAGACTCCAGACAGAATTTAATGCATAGAAATATGAATGAATTCAGAAACACATTAACTGAATTGAAGATTAATCAACTAAGGGAGGAACTAGACAATCAATTGATTAAATTTGATGAGGACTTCAGAAAACTTAAAAATGATTATCAGGAATCCCAAGCAAAACCAAAAATATATTGGAAAATGGATCTCACCAAAGAATTGGAAACTATAAACAAAATTATAGCAGAAACCAATAATGAAAAGGAGATGTTAAAAACCTCCCTTGAATCAATCAGTCCCAGAGTTGACAATCTGGAGGACAGACTATCAGAAGCTGAAGACAAGACAGAAGGAATTAATAAGGATGTCATAGGTTTCAATAAATTCAAGAAATCAAGTGAGCAAAATTTAAGTGATATATGGGATACAATAAAGAGGCCCAATATTAGAATCATGGGGATCCCAGATAGAGAAGAAACCCAGGCTAAGAGCATAGGAAATATCTTCAACAGAATTATTCAAGAAAACTTTCCCTATCTAACAAGAGAAAACCCATTCAACTTTCAAGGGGCCCAGAGGACCCCAAACAGACAGGACATGAAGAGGAACTCTCCAAGACACATCTTAATTACGATGCCTAACATAGAAAGCAAAGAGAAAATACTCAAAGCTGCTAGAGAAAAGCAAACCGTAATTTACAGAGGAAAAGCCATCAGACTTACCTCAGACTTCTCATTAGAAACCATGAAAGCCAGAAGGGCTTGGAATAATGCTTTTCAGGGCCTAAAGAAGTATGGCTTTCAACCTAGACTACTGTATCCAGCAAAGCTATCCCTCATGATAGATGGAGAAGTGAAAGTGTTCCATGAAGTAAACCAGCTCTACGACTATTTGAAAACAAAGCCAAAATTTCAGAAGATCCTTCAAGAGATATCCCACACAAAAGAAACAAGAAATCTTCCTCAGAAGAATACCAAAGTTCAGACACGACAATCACAGTCAGTGGGCTAATAACAACAGCATAGATGAAACCCTCATTACCCCTTCATCATGGCAGGGCTCAAAGCAAACCTCACGGTTATATCACTGAATATAAATGTACTTAACTCCCCTATAAAAAGACACAGACTTGCAGGGTGGATCAGAAAAACGGACCCTTCCATCTGCTGCCTTCAGGAAATGCACATTACTTCTAAAGACAGCAATCTTCTTAGAGTAAATGGATGGAAAACAGTTTATCAGGCAAGTGGAAGAAAAAAGAAAGCAGGTGTGGCTACATTAATCTCTGACAAAACTGACTTTACACCAAAATCTATTAAAAAGGATAATGATAGTCACTTCTTACTCATTAAAGGAATGATCCAGAAGGAAGATATCACCATCATTAACGTATATGCACCAAATTCGGGTGTAACACAGTTCATAAAGGAAACCCTACTCAAAAATAAAGCAGAAATAGACTCTACTTCCATCATAGTAGGACACTTTAATACACCTTTATCAGCTCTAGACAGATCAACCAAACAGAAGATCAGCAGGGACATAACGGAGCTTAATGACACCATTGAAAAGCTGGGGATAACAGATATTTATGGAACGTTCTACCCCAAAGACACAGAATATACATTCTTCTCAGCAGCACATGGGACTTTTTCTAAAATTGATCACATCTTATGTCACAAATCTTCCCTAAACAAAATCAGGAAGATCGATGTAGTTCCTTGCATCATATCAGACCATAGTGCATTAAAGGTAGAAGTTAACAATGGAACAGGATCCAGAAAATAAACAAAGTACTGGTGCCTGAATAATTCGCTCCTAAAAAATGATTGGGTCATCCAAGAAATAAAACAGGAAATTCAGAATTTCCTAGTAATAAATGATGATGATAACACATCTTATCAGAACTTCTGCGACACAATGAAGGCAGTCCTGAGGGGAAAGTTCATTGCGCTAAATGCCTTCATATCAAAGACAGAGAGGTCTCAAATCAATCGCCTAACCACCCACCTAAGATCATTGGAACAGACGGAAAAAGCTAACCCAAGGAGCTCAAGACAAAAGGAAATAATTAAAATCAGAGCTGAGATTAATGAATTGGAAATAAAGAAAACAATTTAAAAATAGATAAATCAAAGAGTTGGTTCTTTGAAAAAGTTAATAAGATTGACAAACCCCTGGCCAATCTAATCAAACGAAGAAATGAGAAAGCCGATATCAAAAAAATAGAAAGGACAATGGTGAGATCACAACAGATCCTGAAGACATTGGAAAAATCATCAGGTCATACTTCTAAAACCTCTACTCCGAAAATTAGAGAACCTGGAAGAAATGGATAAGTTTTTGGACACCTACCAACTGCCAAAGCTTAACCCAGAGCAGATAAAACCACTAAATAAACCTATCACATCCACAGAGATTGAAGATGTAATTAAAAACCTTCCCAAAAGGAAAAGCCCAGGACCAGATGGTTTCTCAGCTGAATTCTACCAAGCCTTCATCACAGAGCTGAAACCACTCTTTCTGAAATTTGTTAGAAACATAGAAAAAGAGGGAAGGCTTCCAAACACCTTCTATGAAGCTACCATTGCCCTAATCCCCAAAGCAGGAAAGGATGCAACAAGAAAAAAGAACTATAGACCCATATCTCTGGCAGGATACAAAATTAGCACACAAAATCAGTAGCCTTTTTTTATGCAGAAGACAAGCAGACAGAAAAAGACAGAAGAGAGACTGTCCCATTTTCTATAGCCTCAAAGAAAAACAAATACATTGGAATATCACTAACCAAGGTTGTAAAGGACTTATATAAGGTTGTAAAGGACTTATATAAACACTCAAGAAGGAAATAGAGGAGGACGTGAGAAGATGGAAAGATATTGCATGTTCATGGATAGGGAGAATCAATATAGTAAAAATGGCAATCCTGCTAAAAGTGATTTACAGATTCAATGCTATGCCGACAAAAATCCCAACCTCTTTCTTCACAGACATAGAAAAAAATAACCTCTAAATTTATTTGGAAGGGCAAAAGACCTCGGATAGCCAAAACTATTCTAAGTAAAAAATCCTACTCAGGAGGTATCACCATACCTGACTTCAAAACATACTACAAAGGCATAGTAATGAAAACAGCATGGTACTGGCATAAAAACAGAAAGACAAATCAATGGAACAGAATTGAAGACCCAGCTTTGAATGGAAGTAACTTCAGTTATTTGGTCTTTGACAAGGGGGCCAACAATGTATTCTGGGCCAAAGATAGCAACTTCAACAAATGGTGCTGGATGAATTGGATAAACACGTGTAAAAAAAAATGAAAATAGACCCACTCCTTTCACCATGCACAAAAATCAACTCCAAATGGATATGAGACATTAATATAAATCCAGTAACCATGAACATCCTGGAAGAAAAAATAAGAGGAATTCTACATAAAATAGGAGTTGGAAAAATTTCCTGAGCAAATCTCCAGCAGCCCAGGAAATACGACAAACACTTAACCAATAGGACCTGATCAAGCTCTAAAGCTTCTGTACAGACAAGCAAACCATACTCAGAGCCAATAGACCCCCTTCAAATTGGGAAATGATTTTTGCCAGCCACAACTCAGACAGATGCCTAATTTCCAAAACCTACAGAGAACTTAAAAAAATTAATAACAAAAACCCAAAATGCCCCCTCACAAAACGGGGTACTGATCTCAACAGAGAATTCACAGAGGAGAAAACACAAATGGTCTTGACTCATTTAAGAAAGTGCTCAGCATCCTTAAGCATCATGGAAATGCAAATCAAAAACCACAATGGGATACCATCTTACCCCTGTCAGAATGGCAATCATAAAGAAAATCAACAACAATCATTGCTGGTGAGGATGCGGGGATAAAAGAACCCTCATTAACTGCTGGTGGATTGCAAAATTGTTCAACCGCTATGGAAAGCAGTGTGGAGACTTCTGAGCAGAATGGATATAATCCTTCCAATGGACCCAGTTATCCCTCTACTAGGCATCTATCCACAAGATGTCACATCTCAACGCAGAAACATTTGTACAACCATATTTATAGCAGCTCAATTCATAATAGCCAAGTATTGGAATCATCCCAAATGCCCATCCATGGAGGAATGGACAGAGAAACTGTGGTATATTTACACAATGGAATTTTACTCAGTTGAAAGGAAAAATGAAATATCGAAATTTAGGAAAAAATGGTCTGACTTCGAGCAGATCTTACTAAGTGAACCACCAAAAGAACAGAGAATCGAACGCCGCATATTTTCCCTCATATGTGATCCTTAAACAGGATAACCGTTTTCTTTATGCAGACTAGTAGAAAGAAGTGAAACATTATGAATGAGGGGTAAGGGATGGGGGAGGGTAAAGGCTTAAGCATGAGGATAAACCATATTAGGTTGAAAAATATAAAATCCTTACAAGCATACTGTAACCTATTGAGAAAGTAGTGAGCGTCGCCTGGCAAGAGGGGCCATGAGTAGTAGGGGAGAGAGTCTAAGCCTGTGAATAATTAGATCAGCCTGACAATCCCTAGTTCCAACCACTGGTTCCTTCCCTCACTGAGCTGTTGACCAAAGCGACTCATAATTTTCCAACAAGATAGAATTCTGTCAAAGCTCTTTAGTGCCCTCCCCAGGTCTGAGGCAAAACCCTGTTGCTGAAGAAGCCACAGAATGCCATCGATCAGCATCGAGAGACCCTTCAAAGTCCGGAATGGTATCAAGCCCCCAGAAGGCAGTTAGTGTAGTGCTGGAAGGCACTGCACAGGCTGCCAGGGTAAACTGATCAACGACAGCTGCATTAAACAGAGATCACTGACAGGAAACACACTCTGCGGTCATGAGTAAGCTGACCACACCTCCTACTGGGAGAGAACAGCGAACCAAGAAAGGAGCACTTGTGTAATGGAGGAGCCTGGGCCTGGGGGAGACAATCAACAGCTTTGATATTCGGCCTATTTTCCACTTAGTGAGGGGGACCCCTTTTCTGGAACTTGGGATTCAGGGCGATAGACACTGGATCCCGTACTTTTGGGCTCCCAAGACAAGTTTCACTATGGGAGCGATTGATGGGGAGGCTACTAAAAATAGAATCTAGGTATTCCAGAATTGTGTATATTTGTTAACCTATACTGATCTCACTCTCTGATGGAGATTGTGTATTTTTCAGGATGCAGCAAGAGAGCTGTTGCCCCTATAACCCTACCGACTGACTGTAGGCCGATAGCTGAGATCCTGGCAAGTGATGAGCCACCACAACCATATTGTGTAGGATCCATTTGCAATCCTGCAGAGAATGATGGGACGAACAAGAGACCCACAGCCACAGCCATTCAACCAACACAGGATAAGTCATGGTTTCTGAAACCAATAATTTTCGACACAAAGACCCCTAAGCTCACAACCTTAAAGCAGCCTTAATAGTCACCCACCATGGCTCAGGAAACTGAGTGGAAGAGGGGGCGGAAAGATTGTGGTGAGGGAGATTATCCAGAGGCATGGCCAGGAGAACCTGGCTGAATACTAGGCTATCCATGGTCCCCTGTCACAAGGACTCATCTAGACGACCCATGGAGGCGGTTATCCAGAGGACTGGGGAGGGGAGGGCAGCAGGGAATTGGGGGTAACTCATTTTTTGCCCACTAAATATTGTAACTCATTATGGACAATAAAAAAAAGTTGTGACCAAATCTAAAACTCCAAGTCTATTCAGTGACACAGTTGGCATAGTCAATTGCACAGCCAGCAACAAAGAGGGAGGCCGGAAGAAGGGAAATTCAGGGTAAAACATTTGTGGCACAGAGTCAAATTACAGTCTAAGGAATATTTTTTCACATACAGCTGCTTCACCTTGCACAGCTTTACAGCAACTTCCACTTCCAATATTAGCAAAGTACATCCGTACAGTAGACATGGACAGGGATGTGAAATTACAGTAAATCACTTCCTGTAACACTGTGATTATATCTAGATGTGACACTAAGGTAGGTAGTTCACAAATCACAAGATAGAGAGTAAGTGATGCCTGAAAGAACAGATGCCTTGACCTCAGCCAGGACCTCCTGCTGAAGAAATGTTGTCATCTGGGCAGTCTCTCTCAGTCTCCTTTCTTGTAACATAATGGGACCAAACCAGATGACCTATACAATTGGTTTTTCTTCATCTACAATCTATAATTCCATTGAGCAAGTAGCACAACAGCTTTCCTGGGCTGACTTACCTTCCCTAAGAAAGTACCCATAGTGTACATAGCAATACTTTAAAAAATGGGGTCTGTGTTGTTCAGGCTGGCCTTGAAATCTTGGACTCAACTTATCTTCCTACCTCAGACTCCAGAACAGCTGGGACTACAGGTGTGACACACATAGGAATTGCCCTGAAAGTCATCTCTGTGTAGAAATCAATCTGTGCCCCAACAACAAACAAGATGTTTAAGATCACTTTTCATTCTAAAATTCTGTGATATGTGTTGGGTTTTCACTTCTGGGAAGTTTAAAGGTCCCTTTCTCAAGGAAGACAGGGGTATCCTAAATCTCTCCTACAGAGCCAAAAGGGAAGTTAGACATAACTTCTCTGACACTTTTTAATTGTCCAAGATGTGGCTATTTAGAATACAGGTCTACATGGTTTATATTTCATAAAGCGGTCAGATGTCAAAATATATAGAAAATGTTTATTCTATACCATACATTTAATTTGACGGCTTCAAGTTCTTTGTAATGAATAGCTAATACTTTTAATGTCAGTTGGTGATAAATACAAGTATCCACATACCTAAGAGCACTGTGGGGCTAAGAGCACAATTCATTTCACACTGGGATGTCACTGGTAGAATTAGAATCACGTTCCTATGACATCAACAAAGAGAATCTTGCTTAAGCCCTCCAATGGCTTGCCACCAAAGTTAGAATGAGATCTAAGGTGAGAAGGGGTTCATCAGTACCTACTAAGAGCAAGAAGCCCTGTGGTGCTACTGTATAGCAGGGTGATCACAAATAGCAATATACAGTGCAATTTAGAAAATGAGGACTGTGAAAGCCTTCATTATAAATAAAATGATGATGTTTGACAAGATATGTTTAATTTAAACAATATGCAATGTGTAGGTTTCCAAAAATCACATGTTAATTTGTATATCTTATGTACTAGTTAAAATTAATCACCATGTGTGGTGGCACATGTCTGTAATCCCAGCACTTGGGAAGTAGAGACAGGAATATGAGATCAAACTATGTTACATAAAAACCTGTTTTTTAATTAAAAATGAGAATATAAAAATAAATAAAAGCCTGGGACAAAATACATAAGCTAGCCTCAGTTTACCTCTTGGATTATGGGGGGTTGTGTGTATCCAACACATTCTAATCAAGCTCCCCCCAATTACCCTCCTTTTTTCCCCTCCCCTCTCACTGAAACCCTACTTCCTATTAGTCCTTTAGAATTTTATCTAATCTCACTGCTCCAGCAACACTGTTTTATTTGACATTCCTCAAGTGCTCCAAACAAGCTCCTTTGGGTCTTTTCACTTCCTGCTCCTATAGCCTGGGGTCCTCTTCCCTGGAATATTCACACAGTTTCTCCTTTGATGCCTTTCAGGGCTTTGCTTGAGCCTCACCTCTTTGGATAGGCCTTCTATGAGCACCTGTCCTCAGTATAGAACTGTGGTCTTTTGAATAGTGTGATTCCCTAAACAAATCCAGCTTATCCATCTAGCTCTGTTTTAATTTACTATTTCTTTCTAGGCCATTTCATCTATTGCTTTAAGCCCACAGCAATGCTCTAATGGTTTCATCCAACAGGATGATGTTTTTCTCTGGAATGCACACATTACTTTCTCCTACTCCTTGCCTTTATTTTTTCTCTTAGATAGACATAGCTGACAATTCCTCACCTGACTTAATAAGGAATATGGATCTTGAGGAGTGGCTCACCCAGGAGAATAAAACGGGAAGCCAAAGAGTCAGGTTTCCAGAAGTAATGACCTCACTCCACTGGTACCAATTTTCTGTTGTAGTTACCTTCTCATTGCTGGGAAGAAGCAACATTTGTAGCTGATAGAAGGAATCTCTTTTATTTTTTAAATTTGGCTTACACTTTCTAGGGTAAACTTTATGATGTCAGGGTAAAGTATGGAATGAGGAGGGGCTGGACATCATTTCTGCCACAGCAGATGGAAAATAGCTATAGGAGAGTGAAACAAGTTCTAGCAAAGATCTGGCTAAAATGCTCCTAAGCCCACCCCCAACAACACACCTCCTCCAGCAAGGCTCTACCTCATAAACTGCCATCAGCTGGGAACCAAGAATTCAGAACACATAATTATGGGAGACATCTGACGCAAACCACCACACGTTCTCAGATCTCTTCTAAGCAAAGATGAAAGAAACATCTGGAACAAAACCCCAAGTCTTATAAGAAAACTGGGTTCACTTTATTATACTAGACTGACTGTCAGGAACTTTGTCCTGTTGGAGAACTCCTACCAGAAGGGTGATAACCTAATATATCACTCCTTTCTCTCCATCATATCATTTTAAAGTCCTAAAGAGTTATATATTTTTGTGGTAGGGTCATTTTTATTTATTTATGAGAGAAGAAGAGGGAGAAAGAAAGAATGGGCATGGTGCCAAGGCATCCTGCCACTATAAAGAAACTCCAGACATGTGTGCCACTTCTAGCTTTATGTGGGTACTGGTGAATTGAACCTAAGCCATCAGGCTTAACAAGCAAGTGCTTTTAACCACTGAGCAATCTCTCCAGCCCATCTTAACAAGTTTTAAAAGATTCCATAATTCTGCCTTCTAGGACTGAGGGAAAAAATTAAGTAGTTTTGTTTTCCTCAAATAATTTTACCACAGCTAAGCACTGGATATTTTCAAAAATAATTAGAAGCAAAGTATAATAGGGAGGTCTACAATCCTCCCCTACTTATTGCAGTCACATTATTTTTCAGACACATGGATGGCCTTGTTCAATATTTTTTATTTGTTTCCTTTTTTGTGAGACAGTCTCATTCTACAGCCCAGGCTGGCCTCAACACTCAAGACAATCATCCTACTTCAGCCTCCCAAGTGCTGGGATTGCAACATAATCCATCATACTCAGTATCATCACAAATTTGATCGAGAAAAAAAAACCTAAATTTCTTACATGCTAAGAATAACATTATGATTCTGGCCTCTTGCCATCCTACAAATTATGATCAGAGTGAATTCTGTTTTATAGTCTCTGGCTAAGTACTTCTATCGTATTATTTAATCTCTATAAACAACTTTATGTGATCATTACTATTGTCATCTCCATGTTACAAAAGAACAACTGAGGCACAAAGAAATACCAAGAAATAAACTGTATCTCTTGGCTACCCAAGTTCATCTATCACACCTGCCTTCACACTCACCTCCTTTCTGATTCCCCTCCTTCAAAGCCTGGCCTGTGAGCCCATGTCCATGGACTTAATCTCATGACAACTATTTTCCTTATGTGTCTCACCTACCAAAGCAGTCCTTAGCTCCACAAGTGACACTTCTCCCTACCTTCCACAGTGCTAACTCCTTCTACTAATAAGGTAATCATTACCTGTTTGATGATGAATTTCACAATTTCTAGGAGGGTTTGGTCATAGAAACCTAATAAGAAGATTTTTGAACAGTCATCACTGAATGAGAGAATACGAAACACACACACACACACACACACACACACACACACACACACAAACACATAAGTGGAGAATGCCTTGTCCTAGGTAAAAGAATATTAATCCACTTATTAATTGCAAAATACAGTCTGGTAGCCTTGAGGGTATACTTGGAGCAAAAATCAAAGGAGTTTTATTTCTCTTTCTCTTGTTCCAATACACATAGTAACCTTGAACTTCCAGCAATTATTTTTACATCATATATGGTTTTTTGGATAAAAATCCCCTTTTGATTTGTTGTTCTCCCACTGCAGAGGAAAAAAATCTCTTTAATAGTCAAATAGTAATAGGACTTTTATAGACTCTTGGATGTATAACAAATGGCCCTTTTATGAGAGAAAAGCGGGTCCCAGAAGTGTGTCATACATTAAGCAGTTGAACTTGCAACCCCGATAACATACCAAGGTACTTCAACATTTAATTGCTGAGAATGAGGAGGAGAAAGGCTGAGGAATGTGATCAAATTGAGCCAAGATGTATAAAGGTGGGTGTCCAAAGGGTTAGCCAAGAATGTGAAACTTCTTAAACAACAAAAAAAAGCACTGTCAAGATGAAATTTTTCCTTATTGTATATATCACTATATCCTTTAGGAAAAATGGTTCTAAATACCAGAGGGGACATTATATCCAATACCACAGCTATCTTGTCCACATGAAATTCTCATTTATATGGAACAAGATGAATATAGTAGATATCTTAGCAGCTACTTGGGAAAGAGAATATAAATGAATTGGTTTCTCTTGGGCTTGTCATTTCTGCCTAAGTGATCATGAATTCGCTATGATATCTTGAACTTCTCTCTAATACTTTTTCCAGGAACTGAAGTGTGGGCCGTGGGATGGATTCTTACTAATTAGAAAGCACAAATTGAGGAAATTCATCACTATAATAAGGCTTGTCCTGTTCTATCATGACTACTGAGAACAAAGTAATTTATAAATGCTGGATTAAACAGTCACTATGTCCAGACAATAATGAGGGCTTTGGCAAGAGTTGTACAAGGCCAGTATCCTCTTCAGGGACAGGAAGTGCTTGGGCATCAAGCACTGTGACTTGTGGAGAAAGGCACATCATTAGCTGCTTTCACACAGCCTCGGCTTTTCAGCACTACTTTCTTGGCAGAAAATGGGTTACCCACCAAGCACTTTGTAGACTACAACTTCACTGCTCAGAGTCAGGGGAAAGGTATACACCAGGTAAAATATAAATTTTATTATATAAATATGGGGTCTTATAATCTTTCACTGTGAGGCACTCAGCTTAGTCTCTGCACAAGATCCTCTTTTCCCTGGGGTCCATCGGCAGCTGAGGAGGTTGAACATTCTAAAGTAGTTCATACACAAACTGTTCTAGCTGGGGTATTTATGCTGCATCAGGCACCATGGTGGTTTGTCTCAAAGGGTGGTGTAAATTAGGAGTCTTATGGACTGCTTTTACCAGCTGGACTTCGCTGAGCCTCTTGTAATCCTTTCTGCTTTATTTTATTCTTAGTTTAATGATGCACTTTCTTTTGATTATATTTCTCCTTCCCTTGTTCTTTCATTCACTTATTTCTGACAGTTCAAATGTCTAGAGGAAAGACTCAGACTTGTTTATAAAAATAGTGTCAAGCATTCAATGGAACTGGTCCTTTCTATATAACTTTCTTTTTTGGGACAGCATCTCACTCTGTAGCCCAGGCTGGCCTTGAACTCACAATCCTCTTGTCTCAGCCTCCCAAGTGTTAGGGTTAAAGCATGTATCACTATATCCTCATAGTTATACAGAGTTTTTTTGTAATTCAGAATTTTTGTTTTTAAATGAGTAAAGATATTTAAATACATAATTTACTGAGCCAAAGTTGCCTCATTTAATACAATATTTCCAGTTCTATCCATTTCTATCATAATTTTATTTTTCTTTATGACTAAATAAAATCCCGTTGTGTATGCATACCACATTTTCATTATCCATTTATCAGTGGATGGGTATCAATGACTGATTCTGTTGGCTAACTATTGTGACCAGAGTAGCAATGACTATGGATGTGCAAATATCTCTAGGAAGATACAGAGTCCTTTGGTGTATGCCTAGGAATGGTATAGGTGGATCATATGGCACTTCTATTTTTAGTTTTTTGAGAAGCCTTCACACTGACTTCCATGGTGGCTTTGTGGGGAGGGTAACTGAAAATGGAAAGGGAAATTTGGAGGCAGAAGGGTACAAGTATAGAGGGAGACAAGGAGATGGGGGAAAGGAGCCAGGGAGAGGGAAGAAAAACTGAAACAAGGTATGTATAAAAAGAGACACAACTGCCAGCTCCCCCCCCCCCAAAGAAAACATGCTGGCTGGTGTTAAGCCACAGTGCACGGAATAGACTCAGATAAAATATAAAGGAAGATGCCGGGCTCCTGTGAACTGTTAACTGTCATGATTAAGACCTAGATCCTACTGTGGCAGCTTCCTAAAGAGCATGCTGGGAGTAGTGGGGCTCTCAAAATGTGGATTATTCTGATGAGAAAAGGCCCTTCACTGTCAGCTCCATGGGCTCTGGCTCTGTGGTGCTGGTGCTAAAGCTACCAAAGCTGCTCATCACTAGTGGCAGGGGGTCCCAGCAGACAGGACTCTTGTGCACCCAGGCAGGATAAACCTCAGTAGTATTCCTGAATCATCCTCCTATTTGATTATGAGATTCATTAATATTCTTCACTTTAAGGATTCCCATAGTAGAAACAAAACAAGAAATTTTCCTTTTAGCACATCTCCAACTCTCAGCCTTTCACCTTAGTTCTGTTTATGCCTTTCTTGACTATGGAAGATCTGGATCAGCTGTTCACCCCACAGTAGGTTTCACTTCTCTTCCATGCCTGAACCAATGCAGGCTTGAAAAAGGGTGAATTTCTATGACCCTCCACTCTGTGACAGAGCACCTAAGGTTGCAAGCCCTGTGCTCTCAATATTCCTTGGTTCAAAGGGCTGGTTTAGCAACTATAAAACAACTGTCCATTTCCAGTCCTTTGCCACACACCCTGATAGGCCCTCTGTTTCTTCAGAAAGAACATGGTAAAAGCATGACAGTAAGCATTCTAGGTTCCAATTCCAATATTGTTGAACTACATAGTAGGATAACAATGACAATGGTGCAACTTACATGGAATAAAGTAATGGGGAAAATCTCTCAGAAGGTTCTGGGTGAACCTTCCTCTAATGCCTGTTGTAGCTATAAATATATTACTGTACCTTTAGTTTAGGAGATGAAACCAGGGTATATAGGATATATGTTTAAGTTATAGAAATCCAAATGGAGATCTATAATTCATAGTGAAGAATGGAAAGAATAAATAAAATCCATAATCAGAGACAATTCTCAAATCCCATTAAATTACAAAATACCATTTTGTTCCAACTTTGAGTAGTCTCATATGACCAATCTGATTTATTCTTTTCCTTCCTTTGCAGCAGCTTGAAGAATAAATAAATGTGTTGAGGCAATAGCTCAGTTGGTATAGTGCTTGTGTAGCATGTACAGAACCCTGGGTTCCATCTCCAGCATTGCATGATGCCAAATAGCTGTAATCTCAACACTCATTTGAGGGGTGGAGGCAAGAGAATCAGGAGTTCAAGATCATCCTTGGTTACAAGTTTAAGAAAAGCCTGAGCTACATGAGATCCTGTCTCAAAACAAAAAAAAAAGAAATTGAGGATAAGACAAATGTTTTTATATGATTCATATTCCACAAAGAAATTAGTGACCAAAATGTGAGCATCTGGGGATATAAAGAGAAAGCAAAGAAGCCAGTTTGACAACAAGGCAGTGATTAACTGGAGACAAGTGGAAGCTGTCCTATTCATCTGGACCATGTGGCCACCAGGTACCTCAAATCCACCATCCTCTCCATGTATTTATGGCTGCACTCTGGCCCTGCTAAGCACTAGAGTCTTCAACCTCAAGGATAGATGACAGAAAAGCTGAACCATCAATTTTTGACTGGCTGTATTGGGAATTCTATTGCTATAATAAATCACCACACACTTGGTGGCTTAAAACACAGATTTATTATGCTAGAGCTCTGTAGGTTGGAAGTATGGCATGGTCTCACTGGACTAAAATCAAGATAGGGGAGAGCCAGGCTTGGTGGCATTTGAGACTCCATGCAATTGTGCCCTCTTTTAGTATTTCAACTTTGGCCTCCCATAAGCCAAACTATAACATCATCTAAACTAGGCTCTTCTTACCACCTTAAGACACTGTCCTATGTAGGGGTTAGTTTTCTGTTTCTTACATAGTGTAGATAATAGATATCTAAATAGTGCCCTACAGGCACTTTTATTTAATAATTTCTTAATTAATATTTGCTAAAGAAACAAGCTACCCTATTTATTCACTCATTACATTTATTTCTATATATGAATCTCTGCTGCCCCTTTTCAAGCAATTTTCTTCATTCAACTAACAGCCTCCTTCTTAAACTGCCTCATTCAGATGACAATACCTACATCATAATCATTTAAAAAGTTATACTTCTAAATTTACCTTGATGGCTTGGCGTTTTAAAATTCCATGTACCTGTTAGAATTCTTTCATTAACATTTTTTTTGGTACGGAAACAAATGAAAATAAAGTACAATGATTCATGTATGAAAATGCCATAAAGAAACTTACTACTTTATATGCTAACCTAAAAAAATTAATCAAAGAAAAAATTTGTGGTGGTTCATTAAAAATGATGGAAATATATAATAATCACTTCCTACCTTCATGGTAACTGTGATGGTGTTATTTATATTTGCTTTATGCAACCAGCCTTGTTTTATCACACCACCCTTCTGAGAACATAAAGAAGACGAGTCCTGAAATAGAATAAAAGCTATCAGAAAAATAACAGCCAGTGTGTCTTCAATTAGTCAACATTTGCGGGCCACAGAACTAAGTCCTGTCCCCATTGCCTAATCAAAACATAAATTTATTCTCGCCATAAATATTTTAAATTGTTGACTATAGAATGAAAGGTTCTGTTATGGGCATACAATAGGCACTCAATAGTTACTGGAGTGCCCAAAATGCCATCTGGGAAAGTCTTCTGCATTGTGCAGTCAGACTATACCTTGAAATGTTACAAATATTCATATCATCTTTCCCAAGAGGGATCTCTCAGGCAGGTGAGTTTTGATGAAATCCCAACATCCCATGTCCAATACAAGTGAAGCAACTTCACAAGCCTATCCCATGGTGAGGAGGCATGTTTACATGCATATTACTGCCAAGGGCCCTTGATTTGTTTTCTAGACCCCATTTGGAAATAAACAGTGTTAAATGTTTTTAAATCATTAGTTAGAAAGCTGGCCACTGACACTCAAAAACATCTCCTTTCAGGATCTTTTCTCAATAATTTCCTTGGAAGTCTTTTTCAGCAGAAGTGACCTTGAGGAAACCAGTACAAATGCCCCCTTTATTACCTCATCCTTCTCACAGTCCTCATCAATCTCAAAGACATGATTAGGAATCTTTTCTGGTCTTAGAGATTTGCTGGAAATGCAAGAAAATTGTTTTAGATACTGAATAGACCACCACCAACAAAACAAAACTAAACTAAAATGAAACGAGTAGATTTTATTCTTTCACAAAGACGTGCTCCCGAAGTACACTTGCATAGTTTTGGCTTGCCTGCATGATTGATTGCCTGATATTTGCAGCATGGGTGAGAGCATGCAGGGCCTCACACACGCTAAGAATGAGCTCTTCTACAGAGCTGTCTCCTCAGCCCTGCTTTGCTATGTGTATAAGAACTTCCACATGTAGCCAGCTGCAAAGACTTAACTAGAGCAGATACTGAGTCAAGGAGACCAGAAGTCACTAAGAAACATGTGCCAGAACTGTCAGCGGTGGTGGTGGAACCTTATCTTTCCCTGGGTCAAAACACAATATAATATGGTTCTGGCTTTACCATTTGTTTGCTATGAGAATTTGGACTGGTAATTTTCGTATTTTCTTTTTTGGAAAAGTGTTTCTGAAAACTATAATAGGTTGTATGGTTGTATTTCTCTCTCGTTTATTGTAAATATTCTTTCCCATATGATTTCCTGGGAGGCTAGTGGTAGTATCAAGAAGTAGAAGGAAAAGGAGAGCCCATACAGATTGAATGGTGGTCTAAGATTGGCCAGTTGGTAAGCCGTGGAACAAAGAAAGACTTTACCAATTAACAGTATGTCTCTGAAGTCAGTGTTCTCAGGCCATTCCTTGAACTTGGTTGACAGAGATGTCAGAACTAAACATCTTCTAACAACTTCACTGACACCGCAGGGAAATTGCACACAACATTTTCCAGAATCAACTAAAGATTATTTGATGATCAATATAGATGTACCAAAGCCAAAAAGTGACCTGACATGTTAGGAAGAGTGTCAGTAAGCAAAGTTAAAACACAGCCCGCTAGTCAAAATACTGTGTGCCAAATGTGCTAGCTGTGGAAAGTTTTCATTGTTATAAATTGTAACAGAGGGTTCACAGTGTTTTTAAACAATGCAATTACTAATTCTCTTCTTGGTTGTTTCCCTTGAATGCAAAGCTTACCATGGCAACATTCGAAAGTCTCCAGAGAAGTCTTCATACTTATAGTTTATCACATGCCAATCTGTGTTGTAGGTCTTAATACACTAAAAGAAATAGAAATCATTAATTAATACACAGGGAGAGGAAATACACATCTACTTCTTTAAAAGTCGAGTAGCCATGGTGGTATATGATTATAACCCCAGCACTCAGGAGATTGAAACAGGAGGACAATGAGCTTGACATATAGTAAGACTGTCACACACACACACACACACACACACACACACACACACACACACACACACAAAGAATCTGGTGCAATATAGACTTAAAAACTACTTGAGAAATCTTGCTATGGGGATCTTTCTTTGGGGATCAAGTATGTTTTTCTAACCAGGTAACGACAATAAATTCAAATTTATACATCTTTGTGAATACTCTTACTCCACATCCTATGATTACTCAAATCTAAAAGAAAAGTACAAAGAACATATGCTACTTGTACATTTTTCAAGCTGTATCATCCATATCACATCATTCTGACTTGTTACTTAGGTCAATTCAGTTTAATACAAATGCAAAAGAAAATTACTAAAATATTATAACTAGTTCATATAAATTTTGAATTTTTGGATCACATATATCTGACAAAAGCTCTTCTCTGGCTGCCCACTGAGCCGCCTTACCTCTTTGACAAATAAACTCTGGGCCCTCTTCTCTGCATCCTCTGGCACAGTAGACTGCACGGTTCTGTGCTGACGACCTATCACTGAGATCTAGAAAGCAAACCATATTCTTGGTCTAAGATCTGGCTTCGGAAAATGAAGAGCTTATGCTTCACAGAAATGCTTGTGAACTTACAGATATGTCTTCAATGGGGAACATAAGCAGGTCTCTGAGCGGATCACTGTAAATCTGCGTTTTCCTTTGGGCGATAACATTCTCATAGTCCAGGGGCTCAACAACCTTGGCCTTTTCCTTTAGAAGTGACCAAAGAGCAAAGTTATGGCCAAATTCTCAGAAGAGAGTAATTTCTCTTTGTCTATCAAAGATACACCATTTAACAAAAGGGATTATTGATACTATTAAGTATTTAAAGACTCTTGAAGAAGAAAAATTGTCTCCATAATAAATACAACAAATAAATACATATACCAAACACAAGTAAAAATACTCACCCCCTTATTGGAAGAGCTCTGATAAAACGGCACCATAGTCTACTTGTGTGTCTTCCAAAAATTTATTCAATTTCAAGCAAAACAAAAATGGTAAATTTATACTCTGGAAGTATTCCTGCCCTTTCTATTTTATGGAGCTTGAGAAGCATTGGTATTAGTTCTGCTCCAAAGAGCAAGTAGAACTGAACTATGCATCTGTCTAGGCCTGGACTTTTTTTTTTAATTGGGAGGGGAAGCATTATTACTGTTTTGATCTTGTTGCTTATTATAGGTTTAAGTTGTTTATGAGCTCTTGGTTTAATTTTGATTAGTCACATGTATCTAGAGACATTTCATCTAGATTTCACAACTTACTAGAGTACATACTTTTAAAGTATGCTTTCATAATCCAAATCTCAATTTCTTTGGTATCTCTTCTACTATCATATTTTCAGCTCTAATTTTATTAACTGTAGTCTTCTCTCTCTTTCATTTAGTTTGTCTAAGAGTTTGTTAATATTTAACTGTTAATAAAACCATCTCTGTTTCAAAAAATGGTAAATTTTTATTACTGTGTGTTATTTTTTGAATGTGTTCTATTCACTGGGTGACCAAAGAAAGGTACACTGTCCAAAGAGTGTCCCACACTCCAGTATCACCAGGGTAAACCTAAGTCCTGGAGGAACTTAATCCTGTGAGCAGGGATAGAAAGGGGGAGGCTCCCTGGGGCAAAACCAGTAGGCAACTTTTGAGGCCACTGTGAGCTGACCATTGATAGTAGGGCCCCAACCCAAGGCCACTGTTACAAGGAATAGGGTCAGGGAAACTAAGAAATTCAGAATATGACTTAGTAATAAAAGTAAAAGTAACAACATTAACAAAGCTCCTTCTGTAGATGAGGCACTATGGTGAGTGATTTCTGTATGTCTTAGATTGTAATGCTTCTCCCAACTTATGAAATAGGTGTAATCATTTTTCCCATCTTACACTCAAGGAAGCCCTGGATGTAGGCTATATAACTTGCCCACTGTCAGTTAGAAGTCAAACCCTGGTCTGTGGCTGAGAAACCTACATTCTTTCTTACCTATGCAGCCTCTCCTGAACTCAGAAATATATGAAGATATTAATACACAAGGTCTTGAACTTTAAATATGATCCTACTAACTACTTGATGAACATATCATGATCTGATATGTCATCTTTGTTATCTCTCTATTTGAGGGGCAGGGAGCTTCAACTATTTAGAAGACCTAAACCTGTGAATGAGGCTTCATCTCTAAGCCCTGCCTATGTTTCCCTTCCAGTTGGATTTAGTAATAAACAGTTACAGCTGATACAAGGGAAAGTTTTGACTTGCTCACTGCTTCAACCCAGCACCTAAACAATACCTGGCATATGGTGGGCATCTAAATATTAATTGTGGAATGAACTTTGACATATGCATATTTGGTTGAAATCCTGTCTCCACATGCTAGTCTATATCAAAGCGGGCATATGTTGGTGGTTCCTAATTATATTTAATTTAAATAAAATGTTATTAATAAAAATTTCATAAAGAAATATGATTATTTATTTTATATTTAAGATATATTGGAACCTCACCATGGGCTGGGGAGATGGCTCAGCAGTTAAAGGCACTTGTTTGAAAAACCTGTTGGCCAATGGCAGATACAAACAGTGGTGTGTAAACTGCTGTTTGTATTGTTGTGAGCCAGCAAGCGACACTGCTGTAAGAAAGCAACCAGCCTAACAAGCTGTACACACATGTTCAATAATGGCACCCAGGTTAGGTGGTGTAGCAGTCAGCTTTCTAGTTGCTGCGCAGAAAGAACCCAAACAAAAGCAGCTTGTAGAGGAATGGGTTTATTTGGCTTACGGACTCAAGGGGAGACTCCATCCTGGCAGGGAAAACGATGGCATGAGCAGAGGGCTGGACATCACCTCCACCAGAACACTGTTGTTTTTTTTTTTTAATGGCACAGAACATTCACAATGCAAAACATGAGGCACAGCAAAAACAAATTGACCAATACAAGATTTTAAAAAAACAGGGCACCATCAATCTCTAACTCCAAGTTCAATGACTCTAACCAATAACACAAGTCTCTTGGAGATTCAATTCTGCCCCTCCAGCTCAGCTACTCACAGTCCGGGAAAACTTCATCCGGTGCTGGCAGCTCGCCTTTGGCACCCATCCATAGTCCTGGAATTCTTTGGGTCTCCATTGCAACCCACAGTTCATCCTCATGGCTCCATCGGGCTCCATGCAGGCAACCTTGCACACCTGCTTCACATGCTAATGGCCATTTTTCAAAAACAAAACTGTGTTGCAAATCCAATGACCCTCTCTTTCTAACCAATCTCCATTCCACAGAATCAGGTGGGCTACCAACTTGTTAATCCAGGGGGGATCAAAGCATTAGGCCCATTACTTCAAAGAGTCCGCATTTTTCCTGTTGTTCCAATGCAGACCAGGTGGCCCAATCTCAATGGTTGCAATCTCTCAAACAATTGCAGGTGAATGGGCAGCAGTTTCGACCCAAAGATCTTTCTTTCTGTGCCATCTCCATCTGCTCACACCAGTCCATCTTTACGTAAAACAACCCTGCACAGGTTTCCAGGACACAGGCAGGCAGAATGCAGCAAGCCTCTCACGCAAACTGCTTCTGGCACAGTCCTGACAAAGTTCTTTCTCCCCCTCATAAGCCAAACCTCACAGTCCATAGTTCTCATTAAATTCAGGTCTTTCAACTCTGACCAGAATGATCCATGAAGCTGTACTCACAACACTGTGAGGCATCTCTTAGGCCGAGATTTCAAGTCCTTCCACATTCCTCCTGTAGATCACTTCCAGAAGACCAAAGCCACAAGATCAGGGTTCTAGCAGCAACAGATGACCCCACTTCCTGGTACCAAAACCGTTGCAGTCAGCTTTCTAGTTGCTGCGCAGAAAGAACCCAAACAAAAGCAGCTAGTAGAGGAATGGGTTTATTTGGCTTACAGACTCGAGGGGAGACTCCATCCTGGCAGGGAAAACGATGGCATGAGCAGAGGGATGGACATCACCTCCACCACAGCACTGTTTTTTTTTTAATGGCACAGAACATTCACAATGCAAAACATGAGGTACAGCAAAAACAGACTGACCAATACAAGATTTTAAACAAACAGGGCACCGTCAATCTCAAAACCCAAACTGCCATCCTGGTACCAAAAACTGTCACGGTTTGATCCAGGTATCCCCCACAAACAAATGAATGTGTTCTGATAGATCGATCCTCAGCTGATGGCAGTTTGGGTTTTACAACCTCGATGAAGCTGTGTTGTCAGGGGAGGGCTTATGGGGTTATAAGCCAGCTTCCCCTTGCCAGAGTTTGGCACACCTTCCTGCTGCTGTTTGCAGTGCTGTGGCAGAGGTGATGTCCAGCTCTCTGCTCATGCTATCATTTTCCCTGCCAGAATGGAGTCTCCCCTCGAGTCCGTAAGCCTAATAAACCCATTCCTCCACAAGCCGCTTTTGCTTGGGTTCTTCCTGCACAGCAACTAGAAAGCTGACCCCAACAGGTGGGTAACCAATGATTCTCTGATTGACTAAGAGATGCACTCAGTAGTAAGGAACACAGAGCCAGAACTGGGACCCAAGTCAGAATCCTTTGGAGACCAAGATCATGGACTCCAATGAGAAGCTCCCACTAGTCTTTGGCCAAAAAGAGTCTACACCCATCAAATTCTCTCTTAAAAAACAATGCTTATCCCATGTAACTTATGCTGGTCTCATGCTCCATTGGAGAATCTGTTTTTCTTTTTCAGAGGCAGTGATAACCCAGGAGATAAACCACCCCTTGCATATTATCCAGGGCCCAGGTGAAACCACAGAGGAACAGGGAAGATGAGCAAGAGTGCTGCTTCCTTGGCAAGCCTGACAACCAGAACCATGGTGGTGGAGACAGACGCAGGATACTCAGTACCAAAGCAGAAATCTAGAAGCTGCTGAGAGTTCAACACTAAAATAGATTTAAATCATACCCACCACTGCTCAGGGAATTTTGCAAAAGAGGGAACAGAGAGAAAGAGTGTAAAAGCCACAGAGTGGGAGGGAATATCCTGAGTATTGTCCCCCCCCACACACAATGACTGATTACTGCTCTCAATTTATAAACCTACAGCCCAGGGTGAATACCAGCAATCCCGCTGAGGAGGACCCTCAGAGGAATGGGGGCAGGAAGGACGGAAATGATGGTATCAATTCATGACTTGTCCATACAAAGTTTCTACCTAAAAAAAAATAGACTGCTGTTTGTGGAAAAGAGACCCTGGTACACAAATTCATGCAAATACATACACACATTTGCAAATAACTGAATAAAAATATTTTTAAAACTTCACTACCAAAAGATCACACACATTTGAGTCAATATGTTTAACCTGATTTAAACATAATCTATACATGCAGTCAAATATCACATGGTCCCCCATTCATATGTAAATCTTTTGTGGTTTTGAATATAAATTAAATGTTGAAAAACTGGCTGTGTATAAACTTAATGGCAGAGTACGTGATTAGCATGCACAAGACCCTCTCTGGGTTTAAGGTCCAGCATCACAAAAAAAACTTAAAAAATAAAATCTATTAAAATTTAATATAATGGAATTGAGGTTATATTTACATTTGTATTCATATTTTAGGTAGTGTCCAGTGTACTGCATGCACACAAACCTTGGAGAATGGTTTGTAAACATGACCCACAACAGGTCACAGCTATCTTGAAGTTCCATATTTAAAGGGCATTTCATATGATGTTCTATAAGATTACTTTTAATCTTGCTAGATTCACGTAAATCACTCTAACCAATAACAATCACTACTCAACAACCCTTAAGTGATTCTCCAGAGATAGACCTTATTTCCATTCTTACATTCAGATTTGGTGGCCTGTGGGATTGAGGTAGGCCCACCATCCCTACCATGTCTAGACAGACCAGTGCAAAATGATCTGAAATAGAAGCAACAAATCCCATTGGGGGAACTCAGAGGTCTTTCAATTAGGAAAATCTTACTCCTCTGAGCCATACTTACCATGTTTTCATGGACCCAAATGAAAGGAAACATTGCATCTTCCAAATCTAACACTTAAAGTCTGCAATCTATTTCTCAGAGAAGTTGAATAAATAAAGCACTATCTAAGAAAGCAAGCTTCAGACACTGAAAATAATTTAAAATTCTTGATGTTCATGCCAAATGTCTTTTCAATACAGAGCTCAAAAACAGTTCTCAGATTCAATAGTTAACCTGTTGAATTAGCATTTTTAACTTCTCTGTACAATAATTTCACAAGTACCTGTTTTAAGTGACTTTGGAAAGTGACTGAAATTCCTGCTTCAGCTATCTAATGTAGCTGACAATATAGAAAAGCCTATGTCAAGATGAATCAGTTGTTTACATGAACAGCATATACATTCTAAATATGAAACTTACCAGCCTATGGGTTATGAAGGTCATATATGCATTTTACATAGAAGAGGTTTATGGGGCTGGAGACTGCTCAGTATTTAAGGCACTTGTTTGCAAAGCCTAATAACCTAAGTTCAATTACCCATCACATCTGTAAAGCCAGATTCATAAAGTGGCACATGCATTGGAGTCCATTTGCCATGGCTAGAGGCCCTGGCATACTCATTCTCTCTGTGCTGGCTATGGTGGTAAACACCTTCAATCCCAGCACTCAGAAGGCAGAGACAGCTGGATTGCTGTGACTTCAAGGCCACCTTGTGACTATGTAGTAAATTCTGTATCAGAGGGGCTAGAATAAGACCCTACCTTGAAAAACCAAAAAAAAAAAAAAAAAAAAAAAAAAACAAGTTTCTGGAACTGTGGAGATGGCTCAGCAGTTAAAGGCACTTGCTTGCAAAGCCTGATGGCCCAAGGTGCAATTCCCCAGTACCCATGTAAGCCAGATGCAAAAACTGGTGCATGCATCCGGAGTTTATTTGGATTGGCAAGAGGCCCTGATGTGTCCATACTTTCTCTCTCTTTCTCTCTCAATCTCTCTCTCCCTCCCCCACTCCTTCTCTCTCTGATTGCAAATAATGAATATATTTTAAAAGATTTCACCTTTCATTTAATTTCTCCAGAATAGTTAGGGTATCTATTCTGAGTATCACAAAGCTTTCCTTTACTAGAATTCCCAGAACTGGGAGTCAGACTTTACCTCTAAGAGAAGGAAAAAGGGGAAGGGACTGAAGCCTTACCTTTCCCTTCGGGATTGAGGTATGAACTGTTGGCATCAGTAACAAGGAACAAGTTGGCTTTGGAGAACTGTCATGATTGACTAGTGGATCTTCCTAGTGTAAGAGCACAATCCCTTAACTGTGTTATTCAGCTGCATTGTTCAACTATTAGACTTACATGTTCACTGTAAAGTAAGTTTCTACCATATTTAAAAAGTTTTTCCCCAGTTTGTGCAATGACTGGCCTGCAAAATTCTTTGTTATAACCCCAGAAACCTGTGTGATAATGAATGGGACTTTATAATCATTCGAAGAAGAACAAGGTCCCTCTGTATTCTCCTATGCCATTTTTAGCAGTGCTAAGTAAAGCTCAAAGGCATTTATACAATCTGGATGAAAAGAGCATATGTTTCACTAATTTCTTCCTAAGTAGTGACAGGAAACCCGTCAACCTAAATTTGGAACCTACTCAGTTTTCAGCATGGGGAAAACAAAACAAAGCAAAGGATCTATCTTTGAAAGCTCTCCTTCACTGAGTCCAAAACTCTCGTGAAATAAGATGTATTAGCATTAGTAATAGATTTTTGTTAATTAATTTAAAGATCACTTTGTAACTTAAACACTTTCATCTATATTCTATCTGTGTCATATAAATGAAAAATCTGTCAAGGAGACAAGGAAAATACTATCAATTCATCTTGCTACATGAGGAAACTGGCTGAGAAGCTCAAGTTCATCTGTTTGTACAAGGAGCAGAATTAGGATTCAAAGCCCAGAATTTTGGCTGGGAATGTTACCTTGTGGTGCAAGGTAAGTGCTCTGCCATCGAGCTACACTGCAGACCCAAACCCCCATTTTCTAACTCCTGATCCTCTTAATGATCTTACAAACCAGATGTGTCTACCCCAGCTTTTCTACTACAAAACATATCTTCACTGAAGTACATTCATCACAATAGAAAGATTTCTATGACCCCCATAAAGGACGGTCAGGTAGCATTTTCTTAATCCCTAGTCATGTTTTAAAATGTCCATTTTGGAATCATGGCTTGGGACCCAGTAAACTTTCATGCTCACCCAAGCAAGATTCCAATCTCACTGGACTTATATGAGTAAATCCTACAACTGGAAAGAAATGCCCAATTCCACAAACAAGAGAGAAATTTTTTTAAGTTCTAGCAAAGGGAGAAAGAATGAAGATCAAAACAGGAAAGTCATAAGTTGGGACTCAGCTGCAGTCTGCCCCTTGTTCCAGAGACAGGAAAGAATGGATCCAAACTGAGGGTCCCCAGAAGCAAGACAATATAGGCATTCTGATTGGTGGCAGTTCTTCTACATCCAGTCTTCAGGACAATTATCATTCCATCATTGTCATTATATGTGTATAAATACAAACCCATGTTTTTAATCCTAAAACAGTATGTAGGTATGTGTATGTTTGCATTAAATTGCCCATGTTACCATTAATGTATTCAAAAACACACACGACTCTTAAGTCTATGTTATCATTAGAAACATAACCATGTATCTCATTCTTTTAAGCCCAATAATAATATCACGTTTCTCTGTGAAAAGCCAAATCGGCCTGAGTTGCCGCTATGTAGGTATTACACCAAAGGTCATGAGTTTACCAGCAAATCTTTTACCTTAGAAATTAGCTTTCTTTAAGAATTCAAGGAATGTCTCTTCTGCAAGTCTAAAATGAGCAAGGGCTGTGTAGAATCTCTCCTTTATCATACCGGGAAAGACAGCAAAACATTTAGCATTGGGGCACAGGGCCAATCCTTATACCCCCACCCGATCACCACCACATTCTCCAAACTATATTTCAATGCAAGAAGGGTATGGTGATAACTGATTAAAGAAAGTGATTCTGCCCCAAAGAAACTTAGTTTCTTAGCAGTATTCAGATCTAACCAAAGTTGTGGTGGTATCTAAACATTTTTTGTTTGTGTTTGTTGGTTTTGATGCAGGGTCTCGCTCTGTAGCCCAGGCTGGCCTGCTTGCTCTGTAGCCCAGGCTGGTCTCATTAGAATGACATGCCTGAGCCACAATGCCTGGGCAAGCATTTTCTTATGGAATATGACAGTATTAGGAAAGAAGTAGCATGCCCAAAAATAGGCCTGTCTCCTTCCAATCATCCCTCCACCCTGCTCACTTAGACTTTCTCCAGACCTCCTAGTCATTCAACACTCCACTCCTTTTAGCTACCCATGGCAAAGTTTCTAGTCCTTCCTCCAGAGAATATCATAAAATAACACTATGTACTCAAAGTGGCCACTGGGGGCATGTAATTTCTGGCAACAGAGAAAAACAATAAAGAAGCAAGTTTGGTATGTGACTTATTTTCTGAGTTTATACTGAGGTCCTCCAGATCAGTGCTAGTGCCTGGTAACGAGAAGATGGGCAAAATACAACCTTGCTGCCAAGAAGCCCATGGCCTAGTACAGAAGAAAGATAAACCCAAGCATTTCAGTTGATCTCAGAAGCTGTCAAAACTGAAAGCCCCACTTGGCACCTCTATCACACTCTCCAACAGCTACTGCTTCTAGGAAACCATGGCACAAGCCGTTTTCTGCACACAGACACATTAAAGACCATCGATCCCAGTTATTCCCATCAGAAGAACTTTACTGTATGAAAATAGGTGGTCTCTGATCATTCTTCTGCTCTGCTACTTCTGCTCATTAACTCTAGAAGAAAGCCGGGCATGTCATGGGGGGCACACACTTGTAAACCAAGTACTTGGGAAACTGAGGCAGGAGGATTGCAAGTTTGAGGCTGGTCTGGGCTACACTGTGCCTCTTTGTCTCAAAAACGCAAACAAACCCCATATTAACCTTGGAAGATCAGATACCAGCAACCTGTTAGGAGAAGTGTTGTGTTGTAGACAGCTTTCTCTAGTTGCTGTGCAGAAAGAATCCAACCAAAGAGAGTTTGTGGAGGAATGGGTTTATTGGGTTTACAGACTCAAGAGGAAGCTCCATGATGGCAGGGAAAACAATGGCATCAGCAGAAGGTGGACATCACCTCCTGGCCAACATCACATGGACAACAGCAGCAGGGGAGTGTGCCAAACACTGGCAAGGGGAAGCTGGCTACAACACCCATAAGCCCACCCCAACAACAGAGCTCCAGCAAGGTTCCAATACCCAAATGCCATCAGCTGGGGATCAAGCATTCAGAACACATTTGTTTGTGGGGAACACCTGGATCAAACTATTACATGTTTGAAGACGAGGAGAAGCAAAAGTTGGGATGGTATTGACAGAAGTGAGAAATGTTAGAGATTTCTAGCCAGGTTCCTCCAGACAGAGGAACAAAGCAACACAGATTTAAGGAAGTCAAATAAAGACTACTTCATTTTGTTATTACCTTGCCTTCCCTGAATATATCTACCTCTTACCAGCTCATGTCTTTCCCTCCAAGTACTGAAGGAGCTTTGAATTCCTATAATCTGATGGTGATGCTAGGAGAGGATGGGCCGTTTTGTGTTTTGATTTTTTAATTTAATACCACCCAACTTGGCAAAATAGATATGAACACATTTTATAAATATAGTTTCTCAGGGAAAATCTTGGCATAAGAATCCAAATACAAGTTGCATTCAAGTTACCGACCTTCCTTAAATAGCTATAGAAAAAATTACACTTTTCATGAAATCACTGGCTCAGCTTCTAATCCACAACACCTTGGCTCACGCTATTTTTGAGATAGTCTGTCCTTCCCCCTTCTATAATCCACACTGTTTTTTACCATGCATTGCGACATATACTCATAAATAACCTTGCTTTAGTGCCTAACAGCTTTGTAGTTCCATTTCCTCAGCAGAATCTTAAACACCTGCTGGGCAGGAAAATGGTGCCTCATACTTTGCTGACAATTTCGAAGCAGTATCACTATACACAAAGTCAAACATTCTATTATCTCTTCTCGCACTGCTCTCAGGAGCCCTTTCATTTCATTTGCTCATTTTACAGATTGGAAAACCGAGGCTTAGGCAGATCCAAATCTCTTTGATTGCAGAGCCAAGCAAACTCAACAGAAATTCAGTATGTCCTCACTCTCACTCCTACAATTCATGTTTCATTTTCTTTGATGAACTTTGCATTTTAGAATTTTCTGAAACCAAGTAAGTTACCTTTTTCTTTTTAGCCAAAGTGAGACCCTGCCTTGTTGCCCCAATGATGGGGATCAGGGCTGACTTAGAGAGCTTGCAATGTAATTGGATAAGCAGTTCTGCATTTATAAATTGATGCTTAGATTTACCATTTGCCATCAAGGAGTAGGGATTAGCACCTTAGGTCTTTTACTTTGGGGAAAGGAGCTGGCAGATTCAAGTGGGTAAGAACCAAATTACCAAACACACACACACACACACACACACACACACACACACACACACTCACTCACTCACACAAACACACATGCACACACACAGTAAGATAAGATATTGTCAAGGGACCATGTCTAATGCATCTCAATATCCTGCACAGAACCTAGCAGAGTCATGAGAACTCCAAAGCCCAGAAGCTTCTATGGGTCGCTGGGAGAATATAAACAGCCTGGCCTTGCACAGGTGCATTCCAGGGCAAAATGGCAGCACAGGAGGAGAAAACAGGAAATTGTGCTAATCTTTCAGAACTGATTTTCAGTTTCCAACTTTAATATAGGATGACTTGCTGCTCTAAGAATCAACAAAATTAGATTTTCAAAGGTATTTGAAATTGAACGTAAAAACCGTGAAGAACACTCATTCTCTCTCCTCCCCACTTTAAGAGCAGGAAAAAATAATACCAAATTACTTCCATTTTCCAATTCTACTTAAATTAGACAAGTCTTCTGAAAAACTTTAAAAAAAGATTTTTGTTTAAAAAAATCAAATAAAATGACTACATGCATGCTACATGATGGGTTCAAAGCTTGTTTAACAAATGTTTTTCTTTACTGCCAACTCAAATATTATACAAATAATCCAAATTATCTCCAAATGAGTAAACGGAATTTTGATGAACTCTACCCCAAACTTCACTGAAGCAAATTTTGAAAATTAACCTTGAGAAAGACAAAAAAAGACATGCTTCAACCAGTATTTTCGTCTTTCATATATTGATTTTGGACCTACCTATTAGCTGAAATATTTTTTGAACCCCTTGATATTTTAAGTCTGTACTATAAGAAGTAAACAAAACAATAGCTCCTTTGAACTGCTTTAAAGTTTACCTGTAAAATGTCTGCAGCTGTCCCTTTTTTGTATAATATTGCAGGAAAAGGTGAGCCAGCAACCCATGTTATGCCTATCTATCCCACTCAACAGGCACCCTTGAGTCATCTAGGTTCCATTTTGTCATGAAGTGAGGCAGAGGTCCACAGATGGCTTCAACAGTGCTCACTGATCACACCCTCCATTGGCTCATGTGGTCTTTAGTGGCCAAAATATAGTCACTCCAAAGTTGCTTTCATTTGGTTTAATTAGGTTCAGTGTTTCTTCTCCTTCCTTAATATAAATTTGATTTGTTTCCTCAAATCTTGTCCATTTAAAAACTCAGCTCCACCTTTCTTGTCTACATCATTACAGCTCTATGAGATATCTTGGTGTTTCTATGGCTTTGCTCATCTCTACCATTAGGAAGGGTATTTAATCAGGCCATCGGATGTCCAATCCCTAGAGATACCATTTGAAAGAAGTCATTGTAGGTTGGGATATAGCTCAATGGTAAAATGCCTGCCTTGCATAAGTAAGGCTGGCTGGTCCTGGGTTTGATCCCAAGTACTACACAAAGAAAAGATTTAAAGTGCATCTTATGGATTGAGGCCTGTAAAAGATTTCTTGAACATCTTGAGGGATGAAAGCTGGATGTAAAGAAATGCATGCATCTGTGATCCTAACAGGCCTACAACAATGGGAGGCGGAGCCAGGAGAATCCCAGGTCAGTGAGTCTGAAGTTCATTTGCAGTGTGGCAGAGAGAAGGTGGAGTACAGACACTTATAGTTGTCCTTTGACCTCTACACACATGCCATGGTACGTGCTCCCATACACACACAAATTTAAAAAGACAAAAAAAAATACTAAGACATAAACATGAAACAGACAAGGGACTATGAGGAACATGCCAAAGAAAAGATAAACCTCCAGTCCCTCCCAAAAGAGGAGCTTCTGAGCTTCCCATTGCAGAAACCCTCTGCTCCTCATTAGCAAAGGGAGGTTTCCATTCTGGTCCTACACAGCAGCACAGATTGCACTGACCAAAAAGCTTCAAGAGTGACCTCCTGCTCTGCCAATCCCCAAGGACTCACAACATATAACTTAGTTGCCTATATTCACGTAGCATTAGCCAGGTGCTAGACACTGCACCATAAGATTGCAGAAAGACAAATGGACATGAAGTGGACAGGGCCCATAGTGACCTCATGAACTAGTGGAGGAGGCAGTCCCAACCTCCCACAGAGAGCTACCATACAACAGGGCAAGGACTGAGATAGTGTCAACTTTTCCTGGAAAGACATATTCACCCCAGGCAGGAATCTAATGACACCCCAAGGGAATAATTCCACCCAAGTCTAGCATGGAAAGCTAATGAGTTTAATTGGAATTACTTATAGCACCATGGGCAACTTGTCCTGCCCTATACCATGCAAGACAAGTCTCCCACCTGAATCAAACATTAACCACTTATAGATCCTTATAAAGGGGTGGGGCCTGTAGAGGCACACCCCTCCATGAGTAAATGATTAAAAGCCCAATCATGTGCAGGTAATCATGTCTGCTCTGATAAGGACAACAGCTATGTCATGCTGTGAGAATGGAGTTCCATATCAGATGAAGATACAGAGTATTATGTGGACACCTGTCAGCAATGATGAACAAATGCCGCTCTAGGCAGCATAGGGAAAGCAGTGAGCAAAATGATGTTGCCATGGTTTGATCCAGGTGTCCCCCAGAAACAAATGAATGTGATCTGAGTGATTGATCCTCAGCTGATGGGAGTTTGGGTTTTGCAACCTCGCTGGAGCTGTGTTGTTGGGGGCGGGCTTATGGAGGTGATAAACCAACTTCACCTTGCCAGTGTTTGGCACACCTTCCTGCTGCTGTTTGCAGTGCTGTGGTGGAGGTGATGTCCACCCCTCTGCTCATGCCATTGTTTTCCCTGCCTTCATGGAGCTTCCCATCGAGTCCATAAGCCCAATAAACCCATCCTTCCACAAGCTGCTTTTGCTCAGGTTCTTTTGCACAGCAACAAAGTTGACTACAACAGGCATAGAGAACTAAAGGGTAGTGCTCACAACTGAGCATGTGCAGAAAAGGAACAAATGGCTGAGATGAGCTGGAAAGGCCTATTTATGGAGGGCCATGCGTGCCAAGGCCAAGACACTCTGGACTGTTTCCTAGTGTAGACAATGGGGAGCCAGCAGAAGTTTATAAGTGAGAGAATGACATGAACAGATGTTTTACTCATATTTATGCACTAAAAGCCAGGTCAGCACTTATGGAAATTAATCCATAAAATGACAGCATAGGCTGAAAATGTGCCCCATTGTCTATATTTTCCAGGAGGAATACACTGCATTTTGGAAAACTACTCATTAGAGTTGCATACAAAACTATTGAGGAAAAGAAAGTAACAGCTCCGTTAGGGTGAAGAGTCATTCTCTAAAGGACACAGAACACTTATACCTGTCTCCCTTTTGTGACATCTTACCCTGAAGATTTCATTGTGAAAAGATCAGCTGCCAATCTGAATTTAACTTGTTCCCAACATGTTTTCAATGGCTAATATGATCCAAAATGGTAAAACTTCTGATGAGACAAAAGTTGTATCACAGTATTCCTTTGTTTAAATCCATCTAATGGCTTGCAAGAGCTTGCAAAATCAGACCCAAACTGCTTAGCAAGACTTCCACCCATAGCTTCCAGCCCATCCCCTCCAAGTACAGTGGACACAGCTTCTAAGGTGGGCCCACATTATCTTACCTTTGCCAATCCTGAATCTTCTGTTCCTGGCTCTCTCCCACACTCCATTGCATTACCCCAAGAGGCTGCTTGATGTATCCAGGTCCAGGTGGCTACACCCTGCAACTCAATGCTTTTCACCTCCTGAAGCCTACAACCAGGAGTCTGCTTCTTTCCCATCCTATCTTATGCGTGAAGGGCTGGGATGGAGTCAGCACTTATCTTCTCCCCTCCTCCCACCATGAAGACAAAGCTCTGTCATTGCAGGCAGTGTCTAACTGCCTGGTCCTCATTTCCCCCACATTGTATCTACAGTGAGTAAATGAGCAAACTATAGCTCCATTGCCAGTATCTTAATGACTGTCAGCATTAAGACTGCCTTCCTTTAGTAGTCTTTCCAAAGACCACAATCTCCAAAATACTTACTGAAAGACACACATTTGGGAAGGGATCCTGGAGCCCTGCCCTGCACACGTGACCAGCTTGAATCACCATTCACTCAATTACCTTTCGGTAAATTTGCACTGTCATATACGGAGTTTTCATAGAACAAGGCATATCTGTGCAGAGAAATATAAACATCAGGAGGTTGAAAATGGTGTGATATGAGCATCTGAATTAAACCCAATAGAAGATGATGACTCAAGCAAAACTTGGTGTTGGTCATGGTGTTTTCCTTTGCCGCACTTCCTCTCAAACAACTCATCTCTCTATATCCCTTTCTCTTTCCCTAGAGAGTTCACAATTAGTCTGTGTACACAAAATGTCTGCTGACTTCCTCCCCTAAAAGGGCTTCAAAGTGCATGTGGTTATTGGCAGGGCTCTTTTTAGCTTTTGCTACAAGAAGCACTAGTAATACGCACTCTCTTACTGAAGCATCCCCACAGTGCCGTGTTAAACCCCACCCCTGAATATTCTACCATGAGGATCATGTGCTAAGAGCATACCTGCCTCCACAGGCTTCTATCTATGCCATTGACTGTACCAATGTCAAGACAGACATCTGTTGTACAGAAACTCTGGACCTTCTCACCACTATACTCTTCAACTAGATTGACACAATGTCACAGTGCATTGTGTCCCTGCTTTCATTTTCAGTTCATTCAAGATCCAAAGGCCAGCAATAGATGGAGGCTGTGGCTTTGACAGTGGGTTCCTGGGTGTTGGGCAAATCTTTCTGGTCTTCCTTCAGATCAAGCTCCCACTGTCAGAAAAGAGAAGCCTCGGTGAGTTAGTGATAGAAGGGATGATAGTTATAGAAAGGTAGTGTCCTAGTAAGCCACACGTCGCTGGGATGAATCTCCAAATCAGGCACAATTTTGGGGAGGAAAGAATTTATTGAAGTGACCCAAGGGAAGTTAAGGAAAAGGCTGTCACAGATCCAAGCAGAGACAGAGACAGCGTGTCTAGAAGCCAGCAAGCACACTCCTAAGTAGCAAACAAGAGGAACTCCAGGCTTGAGCTCAGACTGCTTTTTGCATATGTATAACTAGAATTCCAGGCCCACCCCAGAAACACCTTAGGGCTGAACCCTAGGATCTGGCCAAGGTGACACACCTCCTCCAGCCAGAACTGGCTGGAGACAATTCACAATTATAATAAACCTTTGATTCTTTGGGGGGACATTTATTCAAAACTACCACAGGTAGTAAGCTTTTCATTGGGCTCTTCCTTGATTTCTGGAAACTGATGCCTTTGCTTTCCTATTTGAGAATGGGTTGTCATTGGGCTGGAGGTGTACTTAGTGGTAGAACATTTGCCTAACATGTACAATATGGCTTTCATATCTAGCACTATAAACAGGAAAGAAAAAATTGCATTAAAGATAATGGTTATAAGTGGCAATAAATCCCTTACTAGGTCCAAAAAAGCAATGATCTTACCTTGTGATAATCATCATCATGATGGTAAAATCTATAAACAGTGATGGCAAAATAACTATACTGGTCTTCCTCCATAAACACAGGTGGATTCCACTTGCAAACAGGTGACGTCCTTTGAGTAGCCACCTCCCGTAGAAGGTAACACGCTTACTCCCTAATATTATTCATTGCTTGATACACAGTAATGTATATGTTTATGGGATGACCTGTGCCTTTACTATTCAGTCACATTTCAAGTATTATTCCTCTATATATTTTATCATGAGGGTCTGCATTTTTGTCGTAAAGGGAAATTAATCATTAAAAAACCTGGCTTCTAGTAGTTGAATTGCATTTTTTCCAAGTGTGTAACTGAATCACTATTGCCATCTGCCTTTTTTTTCTCCAGTTGATTAGGTCCTGGTAAGCTACATTTTCTGTCTCTGTATTGCCTACTCTAGGTGATACACAGAATTAAAATCATAAAAAGTCTGTCCTTTTGTGTCTGTTTTTTTCACTTAGCATGTTTTCAAGGTTCACCCGTGCTGTAGTGTGCCAGAATTTCATTTTGTAAAGCTGAACAATACTCCACTGTCCATACATGCCACATTTCCACATTTGGTTTGTGTTCTTGTGCTAATAGACATTTGGGTTGTTTCCACCTTTTGACGACTGTGAATAATCTTACTGTGAACTTGTTGTGCAAGTATCTTTTTGAGTCTCCATTTTCAGTTCTTTGGGGAAGTTCCCAATTCTTCCAAGAGGCAATTCTCTATTTAGCTTTCTGGGGAACCACCATGATGTTCCCACAGTAGTTGCATGACTTTAAATCCCTGCCAACAACAGACATGGACTCCAGTTTCTCCACATCTCATTTATTATTTTATAGTTTTCTGGATAGTTACCATCCTAACAGGTGTGAAGTGGTATCTTTTTATAATTTCACTATATATTTCCCTAAAGATAGAGCATCTTCCCTGTGCTTTTGACCATTTAACCTTTATTGAAAGGTCTATTGAAGTCTCTTGCTTATTGTTAAATTTCCTCATTACTGTTGAGTACTCTGTATATTTTAGATATTAATACTTTATTACATATATTTTTGCAAAGATGTCTGCCCATTCTGTGGGTTGTATTCTCATTTCTCTTGACAGTGTTCTCTACTGTCAACAAATGTGTTTCATTTTTTGAGACAGAGCTTCACTGTATACCCCAGGCTGACCTTGAAATCTCTATGTAGCCTACACTAACCTTAAACTCATGGTGATCCTCCTGCCTCAGCCTCATGCATGCTGAGACTACAGGCATATACCTCCATGTCCAATTTATGTGGTCATTAGGGATTGAACCCAAGGTTTCCTGCATGCTAGGTCAACGCTCTACCAACTGAGCTACATTGCTAAGCCTCCTTTTTAAACAAGGCATGGGTAAAAATAAGCCAGTATGTAACTTGAACATTCTATTTGGGGAAGGAACCCCTTGTGTCTACTGTCTCCCCTTCTGTGGGTAAAGGAGCAAGCACGGGGTCTTTTCAATGAGGTCACAAATTCATGACTCCTTCCTCCTGGTTCCTCCAGAGGAAGCTGATGCTGTCAGACCCTGATGGACTAGTGAGAGTCACAGAAAGGGAACCTAGACTGGGTGAGGTGGCGAGTCCAGTGAGGGAAGGCCAGGAGATAAGGACATGAAATCTCACCATGTTCCTAAGCTCCACCAGCTCTCTTTTTCTAGGTGGTTATTAAATACACACACCTCCAAATTCTCACATGGAAGGCCCGCCAAACTCTAAGCACTGGAGGTTCAAATGTTGACGTCATTAATGTGAAGAGTGACATCGTGTTTATTTTCACCAGGAAGAGTCAAACACCATTTTGCAAGTCCAAGCATTCCTGTTTATTGTTGTTGTTTGTTAGTTTTCTGAAACATACTCTCACAGTACAGTCCAGGCTGACCTCAAACTCCTATTTCTCATGTCTTGGCCTCCTAACTGATGGGATTAGTTAGAGCCACCACTCCCAGCTTCCGTCATTCATTCTCATTCATATTCTCTCCCTTTTCCTCCCTGTACTGCATGAATTACATGTGTTATCTCGTGTAACTTTAACAATAACCCCATGAGGTAAAGAATATGATCATGACTCACATTTTATCAATGGGAAAACAGATTAAAAGAGCTTAAGCAGGGTTGGAGAGATGGCGTAGCAATTAAGGCACTTGCCTGCAAAAGCAAACAACCAAGGTTCAATTCGCCACTATCCACATAAAGCCAGATACTCAGGCTCATGCACCTGGAGTTCCTTTACAGTGGCTGGAGGCTGTGGTGCACCCATTCTATCTATCTCTGTCTCTCTTCTCCCTTTCTCTGCTGGTAAATATATAAATAATTTAAAATTGAGAAATCTTGGGGCTGGAGATATGGTTCGGTAGTAAAAGTGCTTACCTGTAAGGCCTAATGACCCAGGTTCGATTCCCCAGTACCCAACTAAGCCAGATGCATTTGTCCTTGGCATGCACACATACTCCCTCTACTTCTGTCTCCCCTTACAAATGAATAAATAAAATATTAGAATAAGTGTGAGAGAGTGTGTCTGAGAGCGTGCTTAAGCAACTTGCCAAAGTTAGTGACAAAGAGAGTTAGCATAGGAGAAATCTACAATTACACCTAAAATTGCTTCATGGTCTATCCCACTCTTAAATTTAAATGAGACCTGTACCTATTACAAAATATCACTTCCCTGATTAGTCAAACTAACAGCTGACTTTAATTTCATCCTAAGGAGGCCTGACCTCATCAGGTGTTCCATAGAAGAGGGATGGGACCCATCTGGAAGAGAAAGATTCACCTGCTGGCTTTGGAAAAATAAATTGCCAAGTAATAAGAAGCCCAACTTGCTAGACCTGAGCGTGTTCTGCAGCAGTTGATGGAGACAGTCAACTGGCAGCCAACAGAAAAGAGGGGACCAGTTCCTACAGCTAAAGGAACGGGATTGTGCCAACTTGCAGGAGCTTGGAAAAGGATCCTATGTCTCCAGAGGAGAACCTAGTATTGCCAACACCAGTGAGTGCCTGGGCGGAGCTTCCTACTGGGCCCTGTCCATGCTGCTTCTGCCCCAGAGAAACTGGGAAATAAGAAGTTTGTGTTATTTTAAGCAGCTAAGTTTGCATTCATGTGCTAGCAATAAGAGAAAACTAACACGGTCAGTATTTAAAGCCAGAGATGCTGAACTGTGGAGTGCATGCCCTTAACAATGACAGGAATTCCTGCAGCCCTTTTATGAATTCCTAAACATTTTAATGCTCCATAAACAGTGGAGGAGCTGTATATAACTTGATGGTAGAGTGCATGCCTAGCATGTGTTAGGCTCTAGGATCCATCATCAGCCCCACCCCAGTAGGGAGAGGATAGAAAAGAAATAAATCTCCGTAGAACAGTAATGCTTATCAACTTTTCCTCTTCAGATATAGTTGTTCAAGTTTTAGGAAAAGAATTTTGCCATCTCCTAGGACACAAGCATAATTACTCATTTGATTTTGGGGGGAAGAATACACATTCAATAGAAAACTGCTTAAACGCTGAGAAAAAAGTTGTGAAAAATAAGGGCAGAAAACATAAGTTTTTGTTTACCAAAAACACATTCTTAGAGCAGACTTGGGTTTTACTACAGCACCAAGCTTTGCTACTTAGAAATACTTTCCTTTTGACTATTATCATTTGATGCTTCCAAGGAGATGACACAGGACCTCTTGAACAGAGCTGCCCTAAATCTTCCTGAATGCGAGGAGCCCACAGAGCTCTAAAGACTAAAGTCCTGGAAACTTAGAATTCCAAAAATCAAACACTGTGACTGCGTCTTGGAGATCCTCAGTCTACAACCCCATCTCCTGATACTCCTCCACACAAAATGACACAAGTCAGCTCAGAGGAGAATGTCCAGCACACTGTGTAGGATGTTTGCCTTGGCCAACCTCCTTTAGGTTAGCCTTAGGAAGCACAGATAATCATTACTGTTGCTCTCGTTTGCAAAACAAAGAAACTGAGGTGGAAAGGGTAAGTAACTTTCCCAACATTCCACAGCCAGAAAGTGGCTCTTCAAACCAGCAGCAGACAGTATAGCTCTGGTTTCCAGTCACTTGCTATGTTGCCCATTCTGTTCCTTCACTCCCACGAGGTAATCCCCCATCCTTCATCACACCTACCAAAGTACTCTCTAATAATGGTGAAGAACGAGGCCAGAGCCCAGGGGAGTAGGAAAGATATCTAGATCATTCACCACTGTGGGAACACAGGCGGTCTGAGGAGAACGGAAGGTGGCATGGATATGGGGGCAGGACAAAGGCAGTCCTGACGTATGGGGATGTCAATCTAAAAGTAAATGTAATGGATCTTACCACTGAGAACCCCAAATAAATGTTGGCTAACCACAAACAAGGAGAAATGAGTCTGGCGCTAAGATCAGTTAAAAGAAATAAAGCTGGGAGGGCGGAGCAAGATGGTGACCAAGTAACAACGTCGCCAGGACTCTCCGGAAAGGTTTGACCCCCTCAACTGGTATCCAGGCTTTGGACACCGGCCGAACCCGAGTTCGGACTCTCCCTCCCTCCCGAACCCCTGGGTTGCAGCAGACGGGGTTCGCGAGCATCTCTCTACTCCCCTGTGGAGCAGAGGACCGAGCCCTCCCCCCCCACTGGCTCCCGCCATTATACCCCGGGGCGGATTACAGGCTCTCCGCGGAGGTTTCATTGCAGGACTGAGACCCGGGCACCCGGCCTCTCCTCGGCATCGGCTTGGGGTCCACAGCAGGGTTCCCCAGCAGATCTCAGCTCTGCAGAAGAACACAGAGTGGGCTGGGCCACGGAGGTTTGGGGTCTGTCTGCAATACAGGCCCAAGTTTGGGGCCGCCCAGCCGCTCCTCAGCTTCAAAACCGCCGCGGGTTCCCGGCAGCTCTCCGCTCTGTAGGGGAGCACAGAACGGGCTGCGCTTAGTGCACCCAGGGCGCAAGCCTCTGTCCCCTCGCGCGGGTTCGGATCCCTGGCGCCAATTGAGAGGCTTCCCCGCGGGTGCTGCTGGTCCTCAGAGGCGGTCTTCCCCACCTTCTGAGAGGGGAGGTTTGGGGCCGCCCAGCCTCGCCTCAGCTTCAGAACCTCTGCAGGTTCCCGGCAGCTCTCGGCTCTGCAGGGGAGCCAGCAGCTGTGCCCTCCCTCTGCAACTCAGGATCTACCGTTATCCCCTCTTGGCAGATTCCTGGTACTTGGCGCCAACTGAGAGGCTTCCCTGTGGGAGCAGCCGGTCCTCAGAGGCGGTCCCCTCCACCTTCGGAGAGGGGAAAG
>PVHP010014630.1:0-38794 GCA_004024765.1 Zapus hudsonius
AAACTAATAGGAAAGTATGAATGGGAATTTCAAGACATTTCCAAAACTATGAAGAGAACAAACATAAGAATCCAGAATATAGTGAAAGGAGAAGAATTTCACTCTTAGGGCATGGTAGATATTTTCAAAAAAATCATAGAAGAGAATTCCCCCACATAGGGAAAGTGGTGCCATTGCAGATACAGGAATCATTTAGAACACCAAACAGACAAAACCAGGAAAGAAACTCTCGATGCCATATAATAATTAAACTAATGAACACACAGAGCAAAAAAAGTATTTTGAAGGCAGTAAGAGAGAAGCAGCAGGTAAATTATAAAGGCAAGTCCATTAGAATAACTGCAGATTACTCAACACAAACCTTTAAAGTCAGAAGGGCTTGGGGTGATATATTCCAAGTTCTAAAAGAAAACAACTGTCAAACAAGATTATTCTATCTGGCAAAGCTCTCCATAGCAACTGAAGGAGAATAAGGACTTTCCACAACAAAGACAAGCTCTACAAAAAATATTTGAAGGGATCCTTCAAACTGAAGAGAAAGAAAAAAACCCATACATGAGAAAACAAACACTACTAGAATTGAGGTCACAGATAACACAAAGCACAACTGTAGTGGGAGACTTCAACACACCACTCTCACCTAGTGACAGGTCATCCTGGCAAAAAATAAACAGAGAAACATCTAGACTAAATGACACTATAAAACAAATAGACTTAACAGACATCTACAGAACTTTTCATCCAAATATTACAGAATGCACGTTCTTTTCAGCAGCATATGGAATATTCTCTAAAACAGACCATATGTTGGGACATAAAGCAAATCTTAACAATTTTAGGAAAATTGAAATAATTCCTTGTGCTATATCTGATCACAATGGAATTAAACTATACATTAACAGCAAGAAAAACTATAGAACATAGAAAAACCAAAAACCAAAAAACAAACAAGAAAACAAAAACAAAAAACCCAAAGAGGTAGAAGGATTGTCATGAGTTCAAGGCCACCCTGAGACTACAGAGTGAATTCCAGGTCAGCCTGAACTAGAGCGAGATCCTACCTCAAAAAACCAAAAACAAACAAACAAACAAAAAAACCTATAGAGCATATACAAACTCATGGAAATTAAACATATACAGCATCACATACATACTCTATATACACTTGCAAAAAAACAATCAAAACTTTTGAGACTATTTTAAGAATCAGAAATGGACTAATAAGATATTCACTTTAGTTCAGTAGATGGTCTCTATTATATTTGCCTTAATATTTGACAAAGAATGAAAGAAATCTTACTAAAGAAACTACACTGAACTAGAAATAGTCTTAACTAGTAATTTCAAATAAATACATGAATGAGCTTAATTAAACTTAAATATGAATAGTAAAGGCAAAATATTACTAGAAAACACTTAAAGATTAATTGTAGTTGAAAGGGGAAAAAGGCTTCCAGAGATATATGACGCTATCAAATGCTTTTTAAACATTTTATTTATTTGAGAGAGAGAGTGACAGAGAGACAAGAGGGCAACTATGGGCAAGTCAGGGCCTTCTGCAACTGTAAATGAACTCCAGATGTATGTGCCACTGTGCATCTGGCTTTACAGGGGTACTGGGGAACTGAACTCAGGCTGTCAGGCTTTGTGAGCAAGTGCCTTGAACTACTGAGCCATCTCTTCAGCTCTCAACCATTTTTTTTTGTTTTTGTTTTTCGAGGTAGGGTCTTGCTCTAGTCCAGGCTGACCTGGAATTCACTATGTAGTTTCAGGGTGGCCTTGAACTCACGGCGATCCTTCTACCTCTGCCTCCCGAGTGCTGGGATTAAAGGCGTGCACCACCATGCCCAGCTTCAACCATTTTTTTGAAAGATGGGCCTGAATTTTCAAAATGATTATGAACGAGAAGGGAATTAAGGTATATAGCAAAACTGACAGTATGTTTTATGAATATTATCGTTATGATCCTAAGGCAAAAGACATTCTACTTATTAAGTAATTAGCACAATCAAAAATATTTGTTTCACCGGGCGTGGTGGCACACGCCTTTAATCCCAGCACTCAGGAGGCAGAGGTAGGAAGATCACCATGAGTTCGAGGCCACCCTGAGACTACAGAGTGAATTCCAGGTCAGCCTGGACTAGAGGGAGACCCTACCTCGAAAAACAAAAACAAAAATAAAATTGTTTCCTAACACTTAATGCCTATTGGGCACTGCATCATTCTTCAGCCTTGGAATCAGGGTGATCTTCAGCACTCTTTGCTTACCGTTTCATCCTGATTTTTAAGCAGTCTCTTTCAGTTACAGAAACTGGCAATAAAACAGTTTCACAAAGTACATATGATGTCACCAAGAGCACTGCAGCAATCTAATGCTCAGGCGGAAATATCTGGAGCTAGTGATTCATGCTGTGTCTGACAGATGTCATTGTGTTACCCTTGTACATGTGAAATACCCTGTGGACTCTGTGGGTTTGCTACAGCATTCTAAGGGGTCTGACCAGTGCCCATTTTTAGAAACAAGAGGATATATTTAATACAAAACAGAAAAGAGAACTAAAAATATTAGGAGTATAATGATAGAGCAAGTACTTAGGAGGGAAAAGCCTAATGAGAGAGGAAGGCCTGGGCCAGATAATTAAATGTCACTTTAAGGGGCGTAGGTATCATTCTGTAGAGAGAACAGAGCTCATGAAGGCTTCTGAGCAAATGAGTGTGATTGTAGGAGCTGATGCCTTATTAAAAGTAAGGCACCAGAAGGAGAACATTTACAACTGAATTTAAATAGGTGCTGAATAAATGACACATTAAGCTTCACATTAAGAGTCTTTAACAACATATTGAAAGATTTCTATTAATATTAACTTCACCTTTCAGATGAATGTTCTCTTCATCACTTAAATGCAGTATTTAGGACAATCTAACTGTCAATGATGCCTAAGAGCCAGCCACTTTTAAGATAATGCAATATACTTTAACTTAATTCATAATTGAATGATGAAGAATGATACATAAATACTAAAACAGTTGAAAGATAAGCCAAAGACAGGAAACACTGTAACAGAAAAACCAGCAAGGTACTTCAGGAAAAATGAAAAGCACATCTAAAAGAAATGAAATGTCAAAACTTGGAAAAAGTAGTAAGCATACAACATAATGGTGTTGAGGAAATGAAAACTGAAGTAGAATGACTAGGAAAATAGCACAGATCACATAGTTTGAAGGACTGGTTCTCACCTCAGATGAGGCTGTATTACTGTGTGAGACAGGGAAGACCAGAGTCTCCTCAGTATTAGAATCCATTTTGTTTAGGCAATACTACATCATGCTCCATTCCTGACAAAACTGCTGTTTTCCCTCTTGGAAGTATCCTGTTACCAAGAATTAGTATCCAATAAGCCTAATATTATTCCCAACAATGGTTCTTTTTATTTATTTGAGAGATAGAGAGAGAAAGAAAGAGAAAGAGAGAGAGAGAATGGGCATGATGCCAGGGCCTCTAGCCACTGCAAACAAATTCCAGACATGTGCCACACTGTGCATCTGGCTTTAGGTGGGTACTGGGAACTCGAACCCTGGTCCTTAGGCTTTACAGGCAAGCGCCTTAACCATTTTTTAAAATTTATTTATTTGCAAGCAAATGAGAGAGAGAGAGAGAGAGAGAGAGAGAGAGAGAGAGAGAGAGAGAGAGAGAGAATGCACCAAGGCACCAAGGACACCACCTTGTGGGTCTGGCTTATGTGGGTCCTGGGGAATTGAACCCAAGGCCTTAGGCACTGGAGGCAAGTGCCTTACTCGCTGAGCCATCTCTCCAGCCCAAAATAAATTGTACTTTTTAAAATGAATTTTTTAATTTATTCATGCACCTTAACCATTGAGCCATCTCCCCAGCCCCTGATGATTCTTTTTTTTTTTAAATTATTTTTGGGCTGGAGACATGGCTCAGTGATTAAGGCACTTGCCTATAAAGCAGAAGGACCTGAGTTTGATTCCTCAGGTACTCACTCACGTAAAGCCAGATGCACAATGTGGCACATTTGTTTGGAGTTTGTTTGCAGTGGCAGGAGGCTCTGGTGTACCCATTCTCTCTGTCTGTTTCTTTTTCTCTCACTCTCTCAAATAAATTAAAAAAATTTGAAAATTAAAAAATATTATTTAATTGTAAGGAGGGAGGAAGGAGGAAGGGAAGGAGGGAGAGAGAGATAAGTCATGATGAAGACTCAGACACAAAAAAAGTCAGTAGTACAATTCCCATGGCTGCCCATTGACCAAGGACTGACTTCAATGAAAATAGTGCACAGAGATGGGGAAAAACAGCCTATGTTACCTTCATTCACTTTATGAATATTTTTTGAAAACTGGCTATTTTTGGGACATCATTGTATTTTGTGATGGATAATGCAACCTCTCAGTATCTTGTGTAGGCTTCTTTTCTTCTAATTCTTCTCATTCCTTGTATTTTCCTAGGACATGATTCTTCTAGATCAGTTACCATCTATATGAGGCCTCTCACCTCTATATTTTTCATCTGGATTTGTCCTCAAATGAGTAACCTGAATATGCAAACGCCCACTGAACTAAGTTGATCTATTTCTACTTGTATCACCATCATTACTACTTGAGGGCAAGCTACAATATTCTCTAAATAAGACCACTGCAAGACCCTCTTGGTTATTAAAAGCTGAAGCATACTCATATACCATAAAATCACTACTTCAAAACATAGGAGCTGGACGTGGTGGCGAACGCCTTTAATCCCAGCACTCTGGAGGCAGAGGTAGGAGGATTGCCGTGAGTTCAAGGCCAGCCTGAGACTACATAGTGAATTCCAGGTCAGCCTGGGTTAGAATGAGACCCTACCTCGAAAAAAAAAAAAAAAAGGATTATGATGTTTCCCATATACTGAGGTTATACAGGTATCCCCCTTCATCTAACTCAAGAACGTTTTTATTAACACAAAAAGAAACCTAGACCCATTAACACTCAACATTCTGCCCTTCAACTATTGACAAAGCCTATTTTTTTTTAGATATTTTATTTATTCATTTTCAAGCAGAGAAATGGAGAGAGAGAGAGAGAGAACAAGAGAGCACCAGGGCCACCACCTTGTGGGTCTGGCATATGTGGGTCCTGGGGAATTGAACCCAGGGCCTGAGGCACTGGAGGCAAGTGCCTTAACCACTGAGCCATCTCTCCAGCCCCGACAAAGCCTATTAAGTCACCTCCCTGTATTCAGTTTTGTTTCTCCTCAATCTACTGCATTTTGAGCGATCTTCCTAAAATGTTCTTCGACAGTTATCCAAATCTCTTAAGCTGGTCTCATAAACAACTTTAAGACAGAATCATCAACTACCCAAGACTCAAACACTCTCGAATGGAATGCTTCAATCCTCCATTCCCAATCTTCTTCCTAGCATCCAATTTAGTTTTTAGGTCTCATTTTCTTTTTCTTTTTTTTTTTTTTTTTGAGGTAGGGTCTCACTCTGTAGTCCCAGGCTGAACTCAAAGTGATTCTCCTACCTCTGCCTCCCAGAGTGCTGGGATGACAGGCATGTATTACCACACCTGGCTAGTTTGTTTTTTTTTGAGACAGGGTTTTCCTAGGTACCTTAGGATAGCCTTGAGCTAACTATGTAGCTCAAGCTGACCTTGAATTTGCAGCAATCCTCCTGCCTCAGTCTCTTGAATGCTAGTATTATAAAGATGTGCCACCAAGCTTGGATTGACGATTTAAATTTTATGGCAGGTATACTAAATCAAGCACAAATGTAAGAAAATGGTAGATTGCAATGAATGTTCTGAAATTTAAAGGATTTTTTTTTTCTTTTTTCGAGGTAGGGTCTCACTCTAGCCCAGGCTGACCTGGAATTCACTATGTAGTCTCAGGGTGGCCTCAAACTCACGGCAATCCTCCTACCTCTGCCTCCCGAGTGCTGGGATTAAAGGCTTGAGCCACCACGCCTGGCTTAAAGGATTTTTTAGTACTTATGCTGCCTAAGTGAGCACAGAAAATGAGTGTGCCAGGGTCTCCAGCCACAGTAAATGAGCTCCAGATGCATGCACCACTTTGCACATCTGGCTTATGTGGGCACTGGGGAATCGAACTTAACCTTAACCACTGAGCCATCTCTCCAGCCTGATCTTTATTTTATTCAACTGTATCTTCAAGGTAATTTAAAAGTAACTTTAAAAATTATAATTTTCTGGGATGGAGAGGGCTGGAAAGTATGGCAGCTGCCTTTAGGCTGAGCACAGCCTCCAGCTCCTGTAAATACTGGATCAGTGACTGAATAAAACTGCTAAGAAGTGAAAAAAAGTTAAAATTTTCTTTGTGTATTTAGAAATACTATCTCCAGATAACTTTAAAAAAATTGTGCTAATACCAGATATCAAAGATGTAGCTTAAAAAATGCCTATGATTAACCAATAGGGAGATAAACAACAATAGTTTTGAGTCAAATTACTGAACCCTGGGATGGGACTTTAGCTCAGTGAGAGTGCTGCCCACCCTGCACGAGGTCCTGAGATCAGTCCTCAGCATCAGAAGAAATTTGACAATAAGAATAAAGCTTCAGTAGATAGCATATGCCAGGCACCATCTTAGTATTTATCTGAAATATTATCTCATTTTACTGGAACACTAAACATGGGATCCACAGTTTTATGGGCAAAAACTCAGAGGGTAGGTTGGTAAGAGAACAAGCATGCTTGATTTTTTTTTGTTTTTTTTTGAGGTAGGGTTTCGCTCTAGTCCAGGCTGACCTGGAATTCACTATGTAGTCTCAGGGTGGACTTGAACTCACAGGGATCCTCCTACCTCTGCCTCCTGAGTGTTGGGATTAAAGGCGTGCGCCACCACGCCCGGCTAGCATGTTTGATTTTTAAAAGTATTTTCATAGTTATTTCTCTAGGTGTGAAGAATGAAGTAAGCTAAGAAAAGCAACAGGCAGGAGTGTCATTATACCTAAGATAGGCACTGGGCCCAAAAAGAAGAAACTATGCAACCTTGTATTCACTCTCTAGCCATCATTACCTTAACTGTATGCACCAGGAATTACAATAATGTTCTAAGAGATCTATCACGTCTAGCTATTTAAAAAGAAAAAAAAGAGGGATATAAGATTTCTGAAAAAGCTGGGCATGGTGGCGCACGCCTTTAATCCCAGCACTCGGGAGGCAGAGGTAAGAGGATCGCCGTAAGTTCAAGGCCACCCTGAGACTACATAGTGAATTCCAGGTCAGCCTGGGCTACATTGAGACCCTACCTCAAAAAACCGAAAAAAAAAAAAAAAAAAGATTTCTGAAAGAAAAAAATCACCATAAAATTCATTGTTGGAAACTAAAACTGTAACTGAAAGGAGAGGCAAGGATGGAACCTTTAGAAAAGCCCCCAGTGGTCTTTTGAAGTAGAGAATGTCACTCAGACACATCTGTCCAGAAATTCTACAAAATCTACACAGAACCATGCCAACCAACTACCAAAGAGCAGGAAGAGAACTGAGAAGCATCCTTCACGGTTACTATTTCTAGCATGCACTTCAGAAAAGCAAAACCCCTCAAGGCAGTAAACATCTGCCCATCAACACCTATCAGCAGCAACATCAAAAACGTGAGGCAAAGGTCAAGTCAAAGTTTATTGACAATGATGAACTATGACAGCCTCTATTAAATTACCCCTTCCTTCAAGGTGTGTGTGATCAAAGCAGCAAAAGATATTTTCACTCAGTCATATAACAAGCTATTTGTTGAGATTGAAACATCTGGTCAATATCTCCTAACACTGCAATTTCATGCACAGTTAGCATTAGGGCACATTTCTTCTCCTCTTCTTACAGGGTCCATAAGAGTGGCACATATGGCTGATCATTTCATTCAAAAAGGATTCAATTCAAGGCATTACAAACAATCGTCTGTGCTTTATGGTGTTTTAAGTCTACCTGCCATCGTTTTCCATCATCACTGCTGACTGCTGTTCTCTATAAAAGCCTGCAAATATGACAGAGCACTTAAAGCTTAACAGCTTTCCTCTACTGGAGTTAGAAAGCATTTATAGCAAAAAAAAAAAAATCTGTAAAGTGGCAGGTCATTTTCCATTGTCAAGGACTCCTACTACATTAAACTATTTACCATTTTATTTAGCAAAGATCTAGTACACATTAGAAGAGTAATTTTTAATGTCAAATCAAATACTTAACCTTGGCATGGTATATCTACGAAAGTCTATTCTCTTGGCTAGACTTTTATGTTATAATAAATATCTTGAAAACAGTATCATAAAAATATTTTAAAATTAATTTTACAAGGAGTTTTTAGAATATTTTCCCAACTCGATAAAGAACAATTCTATGAGAGAGAGAATAGGGATGCCACAATTTTATATCTGCTCCATATGCTGAAAATTTTCCACTTGAAATTCATGCTCTTGTTGCCATGGTAACGGAGCCCTTTCTTAAACACTTAAAGTAGTAAACCTGAACTCACACCATAGATTTCTCTTTTTCCATTTCTTCCTTTGGGATTATAGCTTCAAGGGAAAACTGTGGTGGGAATTGGGAAGATCTTTAAAGCTCCTGTTTAGTATTTCTTTTGACAGATCTTCCTGATAGCATGAATGTATGAGCATAGTTATTTTCTAAAATATAAGGATCTATCTAGACTTTAATAGTAAAGTATATTTTAATGAAGAAATGTTCTCTTGAGGAAGAATCATTTATGACCACCTGACAATAAGCAATATGCTTAAGGAGAGAGTATCAAAGTAACAAGGCTGAACAAACATCTAAGTCAGATCTGATGTTCTCGACTGTGACTCTGCATTGACTGTATCTTGTTTGCTCCTTTGTACATTTGTCAGTCAATACAATTAAATGATATTCACTGGCTGTTCTAAGGGTCAGGCACTATGCTGTCACAGGAACAAAAACTTAAACAATGAAGCAGAGTCCACAGTCAGAGACTCTAAGTGGAACACCACTAGATAAAACACAGAGAAAGCAATACAAAAACAAAATAAAAATTGCCAGGTGTAGCTGTGGACCTCCTGGATTCCCAGCACTTAGAAGGCTGAAACAGGGGGATTGCCATGAGTTTGAGGTCAGCCTGTATTATACAGTGAGACACTACCTCAAAAAATAAAAAACCAAACCACATCCAAACAAGCTCCAACACCAATGCCACAAAAGATTTTTTAAGTAATACTATGAAGGAAAAATAATCATCTTTCTCTTTCTGAAATAGAAACAGAGAGGAGGGTGCAGCTGAGGAGATGGCTCAGCTGTTAAAGGTGCTTGCTTAGTATCCAACCAAAAAACCAGTTGCACAAAGTGGCACATACATCTGGAATTAATTTGCAGTGATAAGAGGACCCGACACACCAATTCCTGGCATGCCAATTCTCTCTCTTAAATAAATAAAAATAAAAAATAACTAAAAGGACAATGCATGAGAGGGGTCCAAGAAAGAAATCTACTTAATAGGTCATTTAAGTAGACAAAATATGCAAATATGATAATTTGATGAATGAGTTTGGAGACCTTTCTAAACCAAGAAGACCAACACCTCAAAGTGAAAAAAGATTTTGGCATAGTCCAATGACTGAACACCAGAGCTGCTGGTGAGGGAGTGGGAAATAGTGTACAGGCTCTAAATTATGCAGCCTTGTTGGCTGAGGTAAGGAGAACAGATTTTATTCCAAGTGTGATAGGGCTTTTTAAAAACTGAATGATTTTTTTTTTTTTTTTGGTTTTTCGAGGTAGGGTCTCGCTCTAGTCCAGGCTGACCTGGAATTCACTATGTAGTCTCAGGGTGGCCTCGAACTCACGGCGATCCTCCTACCTCTGCCTCCCGAGTGCTGGGATTAAAGGCGTGTACCACCACGCCCGGCAAAACTGAATGATTTTTTTTAAATATTTTATTTATTCATTTTCAAGCAGAGAAATACAGAGAGAGAGAGAGAGAGAGAGAGAGAGAGAGAGAGAGAGAGAGAGAGAGAGAGAGGGAGAGGACATATGTGGGTCCTGGGGAATTGAACCCGGGGCCCTAGGCACCAGAGGCAAGTGCCTCAACCGCTGAGCCATCTCTCCAGCCCAAAACTGAATGATTTTGACAAAAGTGAAATTATCAAATAAGGATTACTTTTGCTACTGCTCATCATATGATTAGAGAGGCAGCAAGACCAGTTAGGAGTATGTTATTCACACTCTACATTCAGTCCAGTGGAAAAGGTATTAGCTCCACCTTAAACTGTTTCTAGATTTCAAACACTGTTTGTTGATTTCACATTGACTATACATCCAAGTTGTCACAACACTATTGCAGTAGTTTATTAATCTATTTGCTTCCAACCTAGACTTCACGCACATATATTCTTATCCTCTGAGCCCTTCATCTGCTCAAAACCCTACAGTGCTCCCCTCTCTGGAAGGGGCAAAATCCTAATGACAGTCCGTGAGGCCCTGGAGCTTCAAGCTGTTCTCACTGCCTCTCAAGCCTCACCGCCACCTGCAACACTAAACTATGAGGATTCTGAAACACACCAACTCTCATTAGCAAGTGCTGACCCCTCTGGGTACGTCTTTTTGTTTTCACTTAAAATTGGCATTTTTTTCATACATGTACTTAGTGTATTTTGATTATACTTCCCTCCCAGAACTTCCCCTATCATTCTTCCACTGAATCCCTTCTTTCCAACTAGTCCCTCATGTACTTTGATGTCTTTTTTGCCCTCCTCCACCACCCATGGTAAAATGTTGATGAAGGTTATGTGTAGGTAACCACAGACACTGAGATCATGAATATGATGGCTACTTCATGTTCCGAGCATAGTACTCCATCCAAAGCACTCTCCTGCATGTCCTCTAGCTATTACGTTGTTACTGGCCCTTCTTCCACAAATTTCTCTGAGCCTTGGAGGGCCATCAGAGTTATGTTTCATTTAGTGCTGAGCACTCAACAGTAACTTACTGTTGAGTAACTCATTTTGATGAATTTTGAGTCTTCCAAGTAGCCACCAACTTCTTTGACCAAAGATGAGAACATTTGTGTCTTTACTCAAGTCTCTTCTCAATGAACTTGTTTAATACTATAAAATGTTCCTACTAGTCCAACATACTTAATGCCTCTCTTTAGCTTTACCACTACCTAAGCTACTTAAATATTCCATTCATTGTATTTCTTCCCCATAACTGAAATATGAGCATCATAAAGAACTGATTTTCACTTACTAATATATGCTAGCACCTAACACACAGGAAATCTCATTAAAAGATCAAAAGTAAGAAATTAGACAACAATCTCATTAGATTAAAAAAACTATCTGATGACACTATGACTACCAAAATAGAACTAAAATAAAATATTGTGACAAATATCAACTATTAAGATTAATGAAAAATACATGTTATTAATGCCACTTTGAACACTCTTATGGTCTAAGTTGTAGTGTACTAAGATTAATGAAAAATGCATGTTATTAATGTCACTTTGAACACTCTTATGGTCTAAGTTGTAGTGTACAACTAAAGAAAGCATCAAAAATACATGAAAGCATAATATCACAATATGCTAAAGAGACGTAAAACTAATAACAATATGTTTATATGAAAAAAAAGATAATCCTTATAAACCCTGTAAGCACAGTTTCAGTGTCAGTATCTAGATCTCTCCCTCCCCACCTTCTCTTTCTCCACCCCTTCGTTCTCTGAGACAGAGTCTTACATAGTCAAAGTTGGTCTTAAACTCTGGAACCTCCTGCCTCCGCCTCTCAAATGCTAAAATTACAGTCATATACCACCTCATTGTTTCTTTCTTCAAAAGATTGATGACACTAAAAAATAAGGGGACGGGAGTAGTAGCAGAATAATTATCTAGAAGACACAAGGCAAAAATGTGGCAAATGAATTCTTTAGATCCTGATTTAAGTATCATAAAGACACTTTTTTAGCCGGGCGTGGTGGCGCACGCCTTTAATCCAAGTATTTAGGAGGCAGAGGTAGGAGGATCGCCATGAGTTCAAGGCCACCCTGAGACTACATAGTGAAGTCCAGGTCAGCCTGGGCTAGAGCAAGACCCTACCTCGAAAAACAAAAACAAAAACAAGACACTTTTCTTTCTTTAAGGTAGGGTCTTGGGTCTCGCTCTAGCCCAGGCTGACCTGGAATTCACTATGTAGTCTCAGGGTGGCCTTGAACTCACGGCAATCCTCCTACCTCTGCCTCCCCAGTGCTGGGATTAAAGGCGTGCGCCACCACGCCCGGCTCTCAATATGGCTTCATATGGGTACTGGGGAATGGAGCCCAGGCCTTTAACTTCTGAACTGTCTTTCAAGCCCTAAGAATAATTTTATGTATTTATTTGTGAGCACTGAGAGAGAGCTAGAGTATGGGCACACTAGTGCCTCTTGCTACTGCTAACAAACTGCCAGAAACTTGTGCCATTTTGTACATCTGGCTTTACATGGATACGGGGGAATCAAATTACTGGCAGCCAGACTGCAAGCAAGCACCTTTAATCTTGGAGCCATCTCCCCAACCCACAATTTTTTTTTTTTTAAGGTAGGGTCTCACTCTAGCCCAGGCTGACCTGGAATTCACTATGTAGTCTCAGGGTGGCCTTGAACTCATGGGTGATCCTCCTACCTCTGCCTCCCGAGTGCTGGGATTAAAGGCATGTGCCACCACGCCCAGCTAGCACACATCTTTAATCACATCACTTGGGAGGTTGGAAGATAGCTGTGAGCTCGAGGTCAGCGTGGGACTAAAGAGTCAGTGCCAGGTCAGCCTGGGCTAGAGCAAAACCCTACCAAAAAAAAATGCTGGAGAGATGACTCAGTGGTTAAGGCTCTTGTCTGCAAAGCCTAATGACCTGAGTTCAATTCTCCAGTACCACGAAAAGCCAGATGCACAAAGTGGGGCATGCATGTGGAGTGCGTTTACATTGGCAGGAGGCCCTGGAGCCCCATACTCTCTCTCAAATAAATAAATGAATAAATAAATAAGAGATACTTGAAAAAAGGAAGCTTAAGGAAAATATGATAGTACCTCAGTTATACTGCCATCAAAATAAAAATGCACTTGGTATAAAAATCAGACATAAGTTGATTCAGAAAGTGTCTATTAAAGTCATACTACATTTAAAAAAATGTATGTGAGGGAATACACATGAATGAAGCTTTGAGGTTTAGTGGAGGTAGAGAGGGAAATAAAAATGCAAACGAGGCTGGGGAGATGGCTCAGTGAATAAAGCATTTGCCATATGTCATGGTTTGATCCAGGTGTCCCCCACAAACAAATGAATGTGTTCTCAGTGATCGATCCTCAGCTGATGTCAGTTTGGGTTTTACAACCTCGCTGGAGCTGTGTTGTTGGGGGTGGGCTTATGGGGGTTTTAAACCAGCTTCCCCTTGCCAGTGTTTGGCACACCTTCCTGCCATTGTTTGCAGTGCTGTGGTGGAGGTGATGTCCACCCCTCTGCTCATGCCATCGTTTTCCCTGCCACAATGGAGTTTCCCCTTGATTCCATAAACCAAATAAACCCATTCCTCCACAAGCCGCTTTTGCTTGGGTTCTTTCTGCACAGCAACTAGAAAGCTGACTACATACCATGCAAGTGCCAGTTCAGATCACCAGAATCCTTGTAAAATATGGATGCTATGGCAGGCACCTATAATCCCCACTCACATCCCTAGAGTCAGAATGCAGGTGGAGGCACAAGAAACTCCTGGCAGCTTGCAGGCAAGCTAGTCTGTGAACACAGCAGTGACAAGAGACCCTGTGTGAAACAGGCTGAAAGTAAAAAGGAACACCCAAACTTATCCTCTGACCTCCATGTGAGCCTGTGCACATGTGCACCCGCCAACATGTTGGTGTGAACATGCACCATACATATAAGATACACCACCAAAATAAAAAAAAAAGTACAACATACAGATAGTGCTACAACAGAGTTATGGACAAACTATTCTGAAAACAGAAGGGAGTTAGGAGGAGTAATGAAAAGATCATAGAGAAAGAGACATACATGCTGATTCTTGAAGGATAAAGATTCTGACCAGACTATGAACAAATAAACTAAACTAAGGTGAACTGGACATATGGAAAATTCAGTATGCCAAACCACAGAGGGATATTTCATAGCTCACTTGGGGAATTAGTGAAATGCAGAGCACCCTCTGTAAAGGACTAGTGTTGCATGACACTGGGAAGCAAGCTGGGATGAAGGAGTTCCAGGGTGAATCTGAATTATAGGAACTGGCCAGCAAAGCATAGCAAACTACAACAAAGGGAGATAATTCTCTTCAGGTTTTCTCCTATCTCTGCAGGATTTTCATCACATTTTAGCCTGGACTATCTGAACATGTTAACATAGCAACAAGCTTTAGAAGCCATCTTCCTTGGAGTCTGAGTGGGTTTTCAAGAACTTTTAAAATAAAGGACTAAAGGACTTAGGGGTGGTTGTTCCTATATTCAGGATTCCTCAACTATAAGGCAAATTATCTCTGAGCACAATTCCCACCTTCATGGTGCCAATGGTGGCTGAGCTAGGCAGAACCAGGGGGATGATAAAGTTTCAGCAGCCTCTGTGCCCAAAGTAATAGATTCTTTGTCTTTGACCTAGAAGAAGCTTTTGTCTTCTGCAACTGGCTAATTTGTCAGCTTGCAAAAAGCAGGGTAAAATCCAAGACATTTCTGTTATTGACAAAACAGAAGAGATGGACAATACAGGACATTAGAAGAACAATTTCCAGGCTATTCGGCAGTATAGGCAAGAGACAGGACCTCAACAAAGCCAAAGAAAGGAAGAAACAGATCAAAGAACATTTCATGGAGGCAGAATTGACAAGTCCTGGGCTGAGTAGGTGTTGTAAAGAAAGTGAAGGTTGAGTATAACTTTAATGTCTCTAATTGGATGACTGATGGACGGTTATATAATTAACTGGGAAAGATAATGTAAGAACAGAGAAGCAGTACATTGTGAAAAGCAAGAGAAAGGTGAGATGAGTTCAAACACACAGAATTATAAGGATATTCATGTAGACATATCTATTGGAACCCTGGAAGTAAGGGTTTGTAGTTGCAGATGAAAGCCAGAGAAAAAGCACTGGAAAACAGTGGTTCTCAAACAGGGGTCTGTTAGATCCCTGAAACATGCTGAGAACTTGTCAGGGGAACCCCAGGGTCAACTCAATTTTCACAATGATACTAAGACGTTATTTGCATTTTCTCACTGTGCATGCATTTACTTTCACAGCACAAATTCATGCTGCTATCTACAGAAGAATAAAGGCAATAGACTCAGGCTACCCTAGTACTCATTCAATTCTTCACAACCATGACCTCAGATTAAAAGACACTCATTTTAAGAGGCAGTAAATTTTATAAATTTTTATTAAATACTGACCCTTGAATACACATTCTGTGTGTGAAAATGGAAAGTATGAATGAAATACAATAGTTTCCTGAGGAAAAACACTTATGCAGTTGAGTTTTTATATAAACTAAGCTGCTTTTTTCATGAAAAAGTATTTTTATTTGAAATAATGACTGACAGACAAATGATAGTTATTCAGACTCAGACATTTGGCAGACATTTTCTTGGAAATGAAAAAAGTAAGCCTGTCACTTAAAAAAAAACTGTCAGAGTGTATTGCTAATAATAAAATTTGAGTTTTCATCTGAAAATTATAATCATGTAAAACTCAACACCACAGTGAGATTCTCAATACTTAAAGACTATTCTCTTTTTTAAATTTATTAATTTTTAAGCAGAGAGAGAGAGAGAGAGAGAGAACACCAGGGCCCCAGGGCCACCACCTTGTGGGTCTGGCTTATGTGGGTACTGGGGAATTGAACCCTGGGCCTTAGGCACTGGAGGCAAGTGCCTTAACCGCTGAGCCATCTCTCCAGCCCTTAAAGACTATTTTCTTGAGACTAGTGATGATATTGACAAATGAGGTATTTTTACAACATCCCGAAGAAATGCATAATTTAATTAATGAAAAATTTACTAATGACCAATGTAGCATGGTAAGAAAAAAATTTCATACAGGTAAAATTTAATGACATATGTTGTAGTTAAGTTTCTCATTGCTGCAACAAAGGACCTGACCAAGGGCAGTTGATGCGAGGAATGGGTTTACTTTGGCTTACAGACTCGAAGGGAAGCTCCATGATGATGACAGTATGAGCAAAGGATGGCATAATCTCCACCACAGCACTGCAAACAGCAGCAGGAAGGTGTGCCAAAAACTGGCAGGGGAAAGCTGGCAATAATCCCCATAAGCCTGTCCCCAACAACATACCTCCAACAAGGTTTCAATTCCAAAACTGCCATCAGCTGGGGATCAGGCATTCATAACACATACGTTTACGGGGAACACCTGGATCAAATTCTCTCTCCCTCTCTCTCTCTCTCTCTCTCTCTCTCTCTCTCTCTCTCTCTCTCTCTCTCTCTGTATGTATGTATGTATGTATGTATGTGCACTTAATAGGTTTGTTGAACTATACTCACATACCACATAATTGCTCATTTAAAGTATACAATTCAACAGTGTTTAGCATAGCCACATGGTTCAGTAGGTAAAGCACTTGGCACAGAAGCATGAGGACCTGAGTTCAGATGACCAGAACCCATGGGAAGTCAAACATGGCATCAGATATCTGCAATCCTAGCATCCTACAGTGAGGTGGGAGGCAGATGTAGGAGAATCCTGGGAAGCTTGCAAGCCAGTTATCTAGGCATACATAGCAGCAAGCAAGAAACTCTCTGCTTCAAACACCATAGAAGTTCACTGACACTCAAGGTTGTGCTCTGACCTACATGCGTACCATGTGCACACATGCACACGCGCACACACACACACACACACACACACACACACACACACACACACACGAGAAAAAACTGTGCACAAGTTTCTTTGTATTTTCACTTCTCTTGGTTATATGCTTAGAAGAACACTGCAACTCTATGCTTAAACACTGAAATATGGCCAAACTATTTTCCAAAGAAGCTGAATAATTTAGCATCCTCACCAGTAGTTCATGAGAGCTTCAATGTCTCTATATGCTTACAAAAAAATCATTGTTGTTTTGATAAAAGCCATCATAAACAGATATGAAAAGATACCTGTTTATTGTGTTTGTGGTTGATGTTAATTTCCCTGATTACTAATGATGCTGCTGACCCTCCTTACATGAGCTCATTGGTCATTGGTATATTTTCTTTTAAAGAATATATATATATATATATATATATATATATATATATATATACACCGACACACACACATATATATATATTCAGCTTTTTCCCCTTTTAAAATTGGGGTGTCTTTATTTTTGAGGCATTAATTTCTTATATAGTCTAGATAAAATAGATATGATTGCAAACAATTCTCTTAATTTTTATCAGTTGCTTTTGTACTTTTCTTGGTAGGGGATGAAGGGATGCTGGGGATTGAAGCAAGCACCTTGTATATACTAGGCAAACTCCCTAGCACTGAATTATATCTCCAGCCCCAGATGGCATCCTATCAAGCATAAACTTTAAAATTTTGATTAAGCCCACTTTTTCTTTTATTGCCAATAATTTTGTTAACTCCAGATATGTTTTGCCAAATTCAGTGTACTCTATCTCTTCTGTTTTGTATGCCCATTTAAATCTTTAACTTTATATATGTGGCTTATAGTACCGACTTCATTCTTCTGCATAAGGAGAGGAAGTTGGCCTACCACCTTTAGTTGAAGAAGTCCTACGCCATGGTACCTGGTATAGTTTGAATGTAAAATGTCCTAGACACATCTTTTTAATTCCTTATCTGGAGGTTGTGAAACCTATAAACATAGGGACTGGCTGTCAGATGTATGTTATGGGCCTTTGAGGGTTCTAGCTTGGCCCAGCTTCCTGATGCATCAGGACAGAAAAGGTGCAGCCACCACAGATCATGCCACCTCACTTTGCTTTTTCTGGCCATGATGGCTTGATAGGTAGGCCCTGAAAACATGAGGCAGAAAAAGTCCTTTCTTCTTTATGTTGCTTCTGTCATGTACTTTGTCACAGTGGCAAAAAAGTAAATAATATAGCACCTTTGTTGAAAGCCTGACTAGCATAAATAAATTTCTGGACTTGCAATCCATACCACTGGTCTGGATGTCAAACATTATTATATGATCAGTGTTACTTAATAAAATGGGAAGTATGAGTGAGTCTTAAAACTGTTGCTTTTCAAGATTCTATAATGTATCCCTTGGATTTTCATATGATTTGGAGTAGTTTATTGAATTCTGTAAAGAAATTGGCTAAGGTTTTAGTAGAAAATCACCTGAATATCACTGAGAGAAAACTGCCATTACAAAAATATTAAATCAATGAAAAGCATGAACAAGTTATGTCTTTTCAATAATTTAAGTCTCTTTAACTTATTTAAACATGTGGGTTTTATAGAAAATATATTTTGCACTACTTTTGTTCAATTTATTCCTAAATACTTTCTTCTTTTAGAAACTATTTTATTGGAGCTGATTTTCAATTATATTTTTGGCTTGTTATTTGACATGGTATAGAAATCCAATTGATTTTTTTTTTTGAGGTAGGGTCTCGCTCTAGTCCAGGCTGACCTGGAATTCACTATGTAGTCTCAGGGTGGCCTTGAACTCATGGTGATCCTCCTACCTCTGCCTCCTGAGTGCTGGGATTAAAGGCATGCACCACCATGCATGGCTCCAATTGATTTCTTTTATCTTGATATTGTATCAGATTAATTTGTTTATCCATTCTAATATTTTAAAGTTGAATCTTGTATACAAGGTTATTTTATTTATAAATATAGTTTGGGCTGGAGAGATGCCTCAGCGGTTAAGGCACTTGCCTCTAGTGCCTAAGGCCCTGGGTTCAATTCCCTAGGACCCACATAAGCCAGACCCACAAGGTGGTGGCTCTGGTGCTCTCTCTCTCTCTCTCTCTCTCTCTCTCTCTCTCTCTCTCTCTCTCTCTCTGCTTGAAAATGAATAAATAAAATATTTTAATAAAAATAAATAAATAAATAAATAAATATAGTTTTACTTCTCTCTGATATACATGCCTGCAATTATCCATTTAAATGGAGTGAGTGGTTATTGATTTTAGGTAGCGTCATAATTGTGCAACCATCACCACAATCAATTTTAAATATGTCTTACCTTGAGAAGAAACCTGCTATCCATCACAGTTACTTCTCCATCATAATAAAAAACCAGTGCCGGGCGTGGTGGCGCACGCCTTTAATCCCAGCCCTCAGGAGGCAGAGGGAGGAGGATCGCCATGAGTTCAAGGCCACCCTGAGACTACATAGTGAATTCCAGGTCAGCCTGGGCTAGAGTGAGACCCTACCTCAAAAAAACAAAACAAAACAAAAAAAAACCCCAGTAATTAGCAAAACTCTTTTGGAGCTAACAATTTAATAAAAGCTACAGAAAACTAACATGAAGTCAATCCACTTCAAAACCATCTCAATGCTAATCATACATATCCAAAATTCACTTCCACTTATAATCTACTGGGACAACTGCATATTAAAATATGATAGAAACCAGGCAAAAGCCTTCAGAAAATGCTGCTTGTGCCAATTTTGAAAGCTAAATTAAAATATTAAATTAAGCAAGCCTAATTAAGAAACAATCTGATCAAAAGGATAACTACTTAAGTGAGTTCTGGTTTCCTAAGAAATAACAATAGTTTCTATCTATGAAGGTAAGGAAGAAAATTAAAATTTACAATCTAGGGCTGGAGAGATGGCTCAGTGGTTAAGGCAGTTGCCTTCAGAGCCTAAGGACCCAAGGTCAATTCCCCAGTACCCATGTAAGCCAGATGTACAAAGTAATGCATGCATCTGGAGTTCATTTGCAGTGGCTAGATGCCTTGGCACGCCCATACTCACATACACTCTCTAGCTCTCTGCTTACAAAATAAATATTTTTTTAAATCTAAAAAAAAAATAACAATCTATACCATACTCATTATTTTTGTCCAGAAATATTCTGATATTTTAAGAGATTTAATTATTAAATATTGAGTTAAGTTATAACACCTTATATAGTGTTATTTACATGATGTTTTCTGTATAAATTCAATGTGTAAGATTACGTAGACCTAAGTATATTACTGGTGTACAATCAATTAATTTTGATGGGTTGTTCTATTAGGTAATACCTAAGAAATCCGTGCATTTTTTTTCCTAAATACAAGACTTGGAATTATTTTTATTTATTCATTTTCAAGCAGAGAGATTCAGAGAGACAGAGAGACAGAGTGAGCACAAGGGCCATCACCTTGTGGGTCTGGCTTATGTGGGTCCCGGGGCCTTAGGCACTGGAGGGAAGTGCCTTAACATCTGAGCCATCTCTCCAGCCTGCATGTTGTTTTATTTTATTTTTGTGCATTTAGTGCTGGAGACTGATATTAATCATCAGGTAGGAATTTCCTATCTATTACCATTGTGCAGATCAATTTTATGAGGTAGTCCTGTTAAATTTTGTCAAATGTTTTCTTTGCTTCAATAGAGATGAGCATGTGTCTTTTCTTGAATTATTTCATATTTTTAAGGCAGGGTCTCATTTTAGGCCAGGCTGACCTGAAACACATTTTGCAGCCCCAGGCTGGCCTCAAACTCACAGTGATCCTTCTACCATTATCTCCCATGTGCTGGGATTAAAGGTGTGTGCCATCACGACTGCCTTGAATCAGTCATTATTTCAGATAGCAGGTAAATTTAGTATCTCTCATTTCATTTAACCAAAAAAGATGGATTCTCAAATTCTATCAGTTTTAGCAGAAGGAAAATAGACTATGGTTTAGAGGCAAATATACAAATGTACAGTTCATGATCATCAAGGAATTCTGCTGACTTTCACAATTATTAATTAACAAGAACACTGGAACTCATGTGTGAACAAAGAATGTCTACCATCTATCACACATACCCACTCTGTAGGGCAATCACAGGCTTTCTTGTGTTTGAGAACATTACACAGCATATGAACAGTATGCTGGTATTTTTTTAAATATTATATTTACTCATTTTCTAGCAGAGAGATACAGAGAGAGAGGGGGGCAGAAAGAGAGAGAGAGAGAGAGAGAGAGAGCACCAGGGCCACACCTTGTGGGTCTGGCTTATGTGGGTCCTGGGGAATTGAACCAGGGGCCTTAGGCACTGGAGGCAAGTGCCTTAACCACTGAGCAATCTCTCCAGCCCTTTTTTTTGTTTTTAAAATATATTTTTATTTATTTGCCAACAGAGAGAAAGAGAGGGAGGAGTGGGGAGGGAAAATGGGCACACCAGGGCTGCGTACCACTGCAAACAAACTATAGGCCTATGTGCCACTTTGTGAATCGGGTTTCAGGTGGGTACTGGGGAACTGAATCCAGGCCACCAGGTTTTGCAAGCAAGTACCTTGAACCACTGAGCCATCTCAACAGCCCCAAAAGCTGATAATTTAAACAGAAAGATCATCATCAAAGAGTATAAACATGCAAAAGCATGGCACTAGAACACAGCACCGAAGGATGCTTGTCTATAGGACAGCTCAAACCCAAAGGCAGAACATTACCATTTTTGATCATAGTTATTCTGCATGTATGCATAAATTATTGTGAAAACTTTCTGAGTATTAGTTTGGAGGTACAAGTAGATTTAAATAAGAAGGTGAACTCACAACTACAAAACACAGAAAAAGTGAGGATTAACTGTGCATGTGTCTATGTCCTGAAATCCACTGAGTCTTTATCAACGGTGTTCATTAGCATTGGGGGGGGAGAGCGAAGATTTAAGACACAGAACAACTATAATTTCAGAATTTATGGGTCTTCTAAAGTCCATTTCAACCAACAATTCATGAAGCACAGTTTAAAATTGCTAGGTTTGGTAGCAAGTGTACCTCGGACGTACTGTACTTGCCTAGCATGCTCAGAGCCCTGGACTCAATCCTCATCACTGCAAAAACCAAACCAATCCAAACAACCAGACAAAACCAAAATTTAATTGTTAGCTCCAAATATTTTAAGACATTTTCTTTAAAATCTCCAGATAATCATCTTAGGTTTAAAGAACTCCTGAACATTCCATATCTGTAAGAGTCGTAGCTATATTTGTCACCTTCCATTTTTTTAATGTCTCCTAAACCAGTGACTAGGGCTCGCCAGGTAGACAGAGAATATAAGTTCACAGTGAATAAGATACAGTCATAGTTTTCATGCTTTCTAGAGAAATTTTTTTTCTGACAGAGCATTATTTTTAAGTCTACAGAATGTGAAGAGACAATTAAAACAAAAAGTAACTTAGGGAGTGCTTCGTTTCTAAAATACTCCAATTTTAATATATGAACAAAGAGTGTGGGGTTCCATAGAACACTGATATATATATATATATATATATATATATATATATATATATATATACACATATATATATATATATATAATATGAGTTCATAATTTTAATTAAATTCTAGCAGACAAAATGTCTATTAAAATGTTGATTATAACCAGCATTTCTATATCAAAAATTTCAAAGCCAGGCGTGAGGGCAAATCAATCAGAAACAGGGGACTCCCAGCTGTGCCCACATAGGAGTGGCAAAATCAACACTCTGCAAGAATTTTTTTTTTTTTTTTTGGCTTTTTGAAGTAGGGTCTCACTCTAGCCCAGGCTGACCTGGAATTCACTATGTAGTCTCAGGGTGGCCTTGAACTCAGGGTGATCCACCTACCTCTGCCTCCTGAGTGCTGGGATTAAAGGTGTGCGCCACCACGCCCGGCTAATAAGATTTTTACTAGAACAGCTCAGTGTACAGGATTCATGGAAACTTTATACAGATAATGGCTCAAAGCATGCCACAACTATCCCCATCTCAGAAACAGGAAACAACTTGGCTAACTTGAGGCTAAGATGAACACCAACAGCTAATGAAAAGACAGCCCAGCACTGCTGCCAGCATTCCAGATCAGGTACAGGTGTCCTTCTCAAAACATGTTGTCACCAGTATCACAGAGCATTCAGCAAGCACAATACTTTTCCTTCATCTAGCTAAACGTCATTTACAGTGAAGTATCCATAGATCCTAGAAATTCAAGTAATTATGAAAAACAAAACAGTGATAAAAGAAAAATTCAGGCTGGAGAGATCGCTTAGTGGTTAAGGCCTTTGCCTGCAAAGCAGAAGGGCCCAGTACCTATGTACAGATGCACAAGGTGGCATATGTGTCTAGAGTTGGTTTGCAGTGGATGGAGGCCCTGGCATGCCCATTCTCTTTATCAGCCTCTTTTGCTCTCTCTCTCAAATAAATAAATAATTTTAAAAACTAGAGAGCCAGACATGGTGGTGCACACCTTTAATCCCAGCACTTGGGAGGCAGAAGTAGGAGGATTGCCATGAGTTCAAGGTCACCCTGAGACTATATAACTTTCAAATTCAATGTGAGTTTGAGGCCAGCCAGAGACTACAGAATAAATTCCAAGTCAGTCTGGCCTAGAGAAAGACCCTTCCTCAGAAACAACAACAACAACAACAAAACCCTCAATCTGTAGGTCTACTTTGATAGTCTTTAAACGTAACAGGGTTCTGGATCTTATCATTTAACAATGTAGCTTAAAACACAAAACAAGAGCAGGGTATGGGTCTACACCTTTATTCCCAGCACTCAGGAAGCAGAGGTAGGAGGATCACCATGAGTTCAAGGCCACCCTGAGACTACAGAGTGAATTCCAGGTCAGCCTGGGCTAGAGCAAGACCCTGCCTCGAAAAACAAAAACAGACCTCTCTCTCTCTCTCTCTCTCTCTCTCTCTATATATATATATATATATATATATATATATATATGTGTGTGTGTGTGTGTGTGTGTGTTTGTATGTATGTATATCTGCTTGAAAATGAATAAATAAAATATTTTTAAAAATTTAAAAATAAAAAACATTATTCTGATTGTAAGAAACCACAGAGAAGCACATGCTATAATTCATTATATGAAACCTCAATTAATAAGTAAATCCGTAGAGACAGAAAGCTGACTACTGGTTGCTGAGGTCTGAAGGAAAAAGAATGGTGAAATGTTTCCTAGATATGGGGCTTCCTTTTAGAGTGCTGAAAGTATGTTGGAATTAGACAGAAGTTATGTCTGCACAAAACTGTGACCCCAGCAAATGCCACTGAATTTTGTGCTACAATATGGTTAAATTCATGATGTGTGTGTATGCATGTAATATCTAAAGCTAAGGTTGCTTTTATTCTAAACGTGAATGCTAACCAAAGGTGTCCTAAGAGAGGACAGCATTTGTCTTCTAGTAGGGATTTTAGCAACTTTGTAAGAGGCTAAATGTAGAATGACTGGCTGTTGGGACTACAAAGGAAAATTGCTCTGTCATACAGAAATGAATGAATTGGAGCAAGGAAGGAAAGAATGTCAAAGGAAGTCTGTGGGATATAGTGATCTCTTGCATACCTTTTATATAACTCCCAGGAAGATAAAGAAAAAAATCAGAAATCCTGCCTGTTACACTTCAGCTTAGGGTTAGAATCCACTGTTAAAAAAAAAAAAGTTGGATTCATTTGATAAGAGATTATGAGAGCACAAAAGCAGATGACAGCCTTGGGTAAAAATTCAAAGAAGAACATACCCAGCAGGCAGATGCCGAAAATCAGAAAACCTGAAGAAAGAGGCATCTCAGAAACTAATCAAAAAAGAAAAAGTTTCAAAGTGATAGTGGGGTCAGCATTAATAAATGACACAGACAAGCCAAATGAGTTAAGAGAGGGAAATGTCCAGCTGATTTGTCAACTAAAGGTCATAGGTGATTCCTGCTGACTGGGTTTCATAGAAGTGGTGAGAGTAGTTGGGTGGACAGAGATAAAGTGTCCATTACATTCTTCAAGAAATCTAACTAGGGCTGTAGAGATGGCTTAGCGGTTAAGGCATTTGCCTGCAATGTAGAAGGACCTGAGTTCGATTCCCCAGTGCCCATATAAAGCCAGATGCACAAGAGGGCGCATGTGTCTGGAGTTCATTTGCAGTGGCTGGAGGCCCTATCGTGCCCATTCTCTCTCTCTCTCTCTCTCTCTCTCTCTCTCTCTCTCTCTCTCTCTCTCTCTCTCTCTGCTTGAAAAATGAATAAATAAAATATTTCAGAAAAAAAAGAAGTGAAACCTTTAAAAAAAAAAAAAGAAATCTAACTAAAAAGAAAAGAGGACAGATAACGTAGGGGGTTGGCAAGAAATTTTCTTTTTCTTTTTTGGTTTTTCATGGTAGGGTCTCACCCTAGCCCAGGCTGACTTGTAATTCACTATTCCAACCCACTAACCCAATTCACTAACCCAAATGCTGGGATTAAAGACGTGCACCACCACCCAGCACTCAGGAAGCAGAGGTAGGAGGATCACCGTGAGTTCAAGGCCAGCCTACATAGTGAATTCCAGGTCAGCCTGGGCTAGAGCGAGACTCTACCTCAAAAAACGAAAAACCAAAAAAAAAAAAAAAAGCAAAGCATAAATTTTCCACAAAAATCTTAAGAAGCCTATCTCAACACATTTTCCTACACCAGTGTCATGATACCAGAACACGACAAAGAAATCACAAGGAAAAGAAAAAACTACAGATCAAAATATCCTATGAGGAGCCGGGCGTGGTGGCTCACGCCTTTAATCCCAGCACTCGGGAGGCAGAGGTAGGAGGATTGCCGTGAGTTTGAGGCCACCCTGACTACATAGTGAATTCCAGGTCAACCTGGACTAGAGCGAGACCCTGCCTCGAAAAACAAACAAAAAACAGCAATGAGGGCTGGAGACATGGCTCAGCGGTTAAAGCACTTGCCTTCAGTGCCTAAGGTCCTGGGTTCAATTCCCCAGGACCCACATAAGCCAGACCCACAAGAATGGTGACCCTGGTGAGCTCTCTCTCTCTCTCTCTCTCTGCTTGAAAATGAATAAATAAAATATTTAAAAAACCAGCAATGAAATAGGAAGCCAAAATCACATTATTTCAACTGACATAGAAAAGATATCTCATGAAATTCAATACCGTTTCAAGTTGACACTCAAAACACTAGTAACAGAAATGAATTTACTCAATCTAACAAAGTCATTGAAGAGGACTTTAGAATAATCACATTGAATACTGAATGGTCAACTAGATGCTTTTCCCCCATATGAGGAATAAAAGACAAGAATGTCTGCTCTTGTCACTTTTAGTTAATATTATAATAAACATTTTTTTTTTTTTTTTGGTTTTTCAAGGTAGGGTCTCGCTCTAGTCCAGGCTGACCTGGAATTCACTCTGTAGTCTCAGGGTGGCCTTGAACTCATGGAGATTCTCTTACCTCTGCCTCCGGAGTGCTGGGATTAAAGGCGTGCGCCACCATGCCCGGCTATAATAAACATATTCATCAGGGCAATTAAGTAAGAAAAAAATTAAAGGCTCATATATTGGAAAAAGATTATTGTGTCTATTCACAAATAACATGAATTTGTATATAAAAGATACAAAGAATCCACTAAAAATAACAAAATCAATAAATGAATTCAGAAAGGCTTCATGATACAATAAAAAATTCAGTATTTTACAAAATGCAGCAGTATCTCTACACACTAGAATTAAACTCTGCATTAAAGTTAAAAACCACCTTAACTATGGGTGACACCATCATGGGTCTCTGAATATAAGAACAAGAGAGCCAGCAGAGTGATAGCATTCTTCGCTCTGCTTCTCACTGTGGGTTGAATGAGCTCTGCCTCAAGTTCCTGCTGTAATGCCTTCCCTGCCATGAAGGACTATAACCTTCAACTGTAGGACAAAATGAATTCTTCCATAAACCGAGTTTTGTCGGGTATTTTGTCCCAGCAATGAAAAGGTAGAGGGTCATGCATATAATTAATGACAGCAGGTACAAAATAGAATCAGGAAGATTAGAAGTTCAAGGTTATCATTGGCTACATAATAAAATTATTTTTTTTTTGAGGCAGGGTCCCAAATTAGTGCAGAATGACCTAGAACTCACTCTGTAAATCCAGGCTGGCCTCAAACTTACTGGCCATTTCCAAAAACAAACCAAAATACCAATCATTTCTTTCCTGCATTTGTTATACTCTCATAGTACCAAGTGTGTCATTAATATTATTAGTCCAAGGGGGAATGAAGCCGAGTTTGAAGAGCAGGGCACTCCTTCAGCACTGAGGCCCCTTACTTTCAGAAGAGTCCACATTTTTTCCTGCTCAATGCATGATCTTTCAAACTGCAACTGAAAGGGAGCGATCTGCAGCCCAAACCTTCATTCCTTTCTGAGCATTATCTTTCTGCTTGTACCAGTCCATTTCTTCTAGACGACTCTGGTCAAGTTCTCAGGACACAGTTTGCACAGCTAGCCTCTCACCCAAACTTTTAGCCCAATGCAGACATTTTTTTTCTTCCCCTCATAAGCCACAATTCTTTCTGCATTTAACTCTTTCCAACTCTGACCAGAATTGTCCATCAAACTGTCTTCATCACTGCAATGCATCTGTTAGGCCAAGGCTTCAAATCCTTCCATATTCCTCCTGCACATTAGTTCCAAAAGGCCAAAAGTCAGGTTTCCAGCAGCAAAGACCCACTACAGGTACCATTTTTTTTTTTTTTTTTTTTTGCTGTAGTTGCTTTCTCATTGCAGGGACCAAGAGCCCAAGCCAAAGCAGTTGATGGGAGGAAACATTTTTATAAAATTTTGGCTTACAGTCTCAAGGGGAAGCTTCATGATAACAGGAGACAGTGTGGCATGAGTAGAGGTTGGACTTCACCTCTGCCATAGCAGGTGGAAAACAGCAACAGGGGAATGAGCCAAGTTTTGGCAAGGGGGAGATGGCTATAACACCACAAAAGGCCACCCCCAACAATATACCTCTTCAAGCAAAGCTCCACCTTCCAAATTGCTATCAGCTGGGAACCAGGCACTCAAAATACAAGTTTATGGGGGACACCTAGTTCAAACAACCTTCCATAACAGTCACTATACCATGAGAAGCAACACAGCATGACAAATCTAGACAAAGCAGGAAATCTTTAAGAACTCAATATGGACAGCAAAAGAAAATACATAAAAACAGTGACAGAAAGAAAGAAAGCCAGGCCTAGTGGCACACACCTTTAATCCCAGCACTCAGGAGGCAGAGAGGTAGGACTGCAGTAAGTTCAAGGCCAGCCTGAGACAACATGGTGAATTCCAGGTCAGCCTGGCCTCTTAGAGAGAGACCTTACCTTGAGAAACAAACAAACAAACAAACAAAAAAAAGGTAAGGGTAATGACTGCAAAAATCGCTTTAGTGTATATAACATACTTGGACGAGGATAAGACACTTTGGGATAAGAATGGTAACAATAATGCAGATGTTAAACATAGAAAAAAGATACCTAGGATATCACTTTGAGTATACATCCATTACATATTATCATGAAGAAAATAAAATGGGCAAACAACAGTAACTTTGGATATCACTATAGCACCATAAAATGAGGATCTGTGCTATGCACTTAAGCAAGCCATAAAATTTTACTCTAAGTCCCTTATGTAAACAAAACAGCAAATGTTTAATGAACAGAATTAATCTGTTTATCATTAAGAAATTTCTTAGGGAAGTAGTTAGATTAAAAAAAAGAATTTCCAATGTTCTTTCTATTATATTATTCAATATATGGACAAATAAGCAATAATTAGGTATTCAGTACATAAGCATGCCCTTCATGAAAATGGCCGCTGCTTTAATCTTTTAAAATTATGTATTTATTTAAAATCAGTAACAAGCAAATGTTAGACACTTGGACCAATAAAAAAGTACAGTGAGCGAAAAGCAAGTCTACTATAAACAAGAATTTCTCAGTTTGCTTCCCCTGCTTGCTGGTTTCATATATATTCTCACTGAATTTCCATTTCTACCTCTATTTACTTGTTCATTCAACTGTGATTTCCTAATCCGTCAATCTTTATACATAGTTAATAGGTGCACACTGAAATACATACATCCTAGGTTTTCCGGGATGATTTCTACTCTTTTATCAAAGCAAATTGCCACATAGGCCTTCATTTTTGTATTTCTTACATTGTTGAACAGTGACAGTCAGAGTTTCCAAACTAAGAACCAGAATTCCTCAAATCAAACCTGGGTTAGAAAATATGTATGCCACATGATCCAATATATATCAGATGCAAAGAATAGTATCAGTAAACTCTTGAAGGTGATCAATGCCTTAAGGAGAGTGGCAGGATACAAAATTAACACACAAAAATCAGTAGCCTTTCTATATGCAGAAGACAACTTTCAGAAAAAGACATCAGAGAAACTGTCCTGTTTTCTATAACCTCAAAGAAAATCAAATACCTTGGAATATCACTAAGCAAGATCGTGAAAGACATATAAGGAAAATATTGTAACACTCAAGAAGGAAATAGAGAAGGATGTGATAAGATGGAAAGACATTCCGTGCTCATGAATAGGGATAATCAATATAGTAAAAATGGCAATCCTGCCAAAAGTGATCTACAGATTCAATGCCATGCCAATAAAAATCCCAAACTCTTTCTTCACAGACATAGAAAAAATAATCTCAAAATTTATTTGGAAGGGCAAAAGACCTCGGATAGCTAAAACTATTTTAAGTAAAAAAACTTACTCAGGAGGTATCACCATGCCTGACTTTAAAACATACTACAAAGCCATAGTAACTAAAACAGCATGGTACTGGCAGAAAAACAGACCAACCAGTGGAATAGAATTGAAGACCCAAGCCAGGCGTGGTGGTGCACGCCTTTAATCCCAGCATTTGGGAGGCAGAGGTAGGAGGATCGCCATGAGTTCAAGGCTTATCCATGAGACTCTACCTTGAAAAACCAAAAAAAAAAAAAAAAAAACAGAATTGAAGACCCAGCCTTTTTTGTTGTTGTTTTTTTGTTTTTCGAGGTAGGGTCTTGCTCTAGCCCAGGCTGACCTGGAATTCACTATGTAGTCTCAGGCTGGCCTCGAACTCACAGCGATTCTCCTACCTCTGCCTCCTGAGTGCTGGGATTAAAGGCATGCACCACCACACCTGGCAAAGACCCAGCTTTTAATGCAAGTAACTTCAGTTACTTGGTCTTTGACAAGGGTGCCAACAATGTACACCAGGCTAAAGATAGCATCTTCAACAAATAGTGCTGGACAAATTGGATAAACACGTGTAAAAAAAATGAAAATAGAACCACTCTTTTCACCATGTACTAAAATCAACTCCAAATGGAACAGAGACCTCAATATAAACCAAGAAACCATGAACACCCTAGAAGAAAAAATAGGAGGAACCCTACATGAGACAGTATTAGGGGAAAACTTCCTGAGCAAATCTCCAGCAGCCCAGGAAATACAACAAACACTTAACCAATGGGACCTGATCAGGCTTAAAAGCTTCTGTACAGACAAAAATACCATACTCAGAGCCAATAGACACCAAACTGGGAAATGATTTTTATCAGATACAACTCAGACAGAGACCTAATCTCCAGAACCTACAGAGAACTCAAAAAAATTAATAGCAAAAACTCAAACTGCCCCCTCATAAAATGGGGCACTGATCTCAAAAGAGAATTCACAGAGGAAGAAACCCATATGGCCTTTACTCACATGAGAAAGTGTTCAGCATCCTTAAGCATCAGAGAAATACAAATAAAAACCACAATGAGATTCCACCTTACTCCAGTCAGAATGGCAATCATAAAAAAATCCAACAACAATAGTTGCTGGCAAGGATGCGGGGGTGGGGGGGAGAGGAACCCGCAGATAGTGGTGGGATAAGCAAGACACCCATAACCACAGCCAATCAGACAGACAGACAGACACCAACGATTTCAACACAACCTAAAGCAGAAGTACAGAGACCCCTAAGACCTCAAACAATAAAGCAGCCTTAATACTCACCCACGATGACTCAGGGAATTGAGCAGAAGAGGGGGACCGAAAGATTATAAGAGCTATGGTGGGGGAGAACTCCCAGAGACATTGCTCCCCTCAGTAACAACATACAAAGTGGGGGAGGGTGTAACTGGGCTGACTCCTAGGCTATCCATAACCCCCTACCCCATGTACTTATCCAGACTGCCCACAGAGGAGGATATCCAGCTGATTGGGGACAGGGAAGAGGGAAATTGGGGAAATGGGGACACCAACTCATTTGTTCATTCAATGTATCTAATTATGGATAAAAAAAGAAAATATGTATGATTTTATTTATTTATTTATTTTTTTTGGTTTTTCGAGGTAGGGCCTCACTCTAGCCCAGGCTGACCTGGAATTCACTATGTAGTCTCAGGGTGGCCTCGAACTCACAGTGATCCTCCTACCTCTGCCTCCCAGAGTGCTGGGATTGAAGGTGTGCGCCACCACGCCCGGCCTGATTTTTTTTTTTTGAGACAGGATCTATCCTAGGCTAGCTAGCCTAGAAGTCACTATATAGCCAAGAACGATCTTGAACTTCAGGTTCTCCTGCCTCCAATAAGCTAAATACTGTGATTCAAGGTGTGCACCACCACACCTAGGGAATATGAGATTTTCACCTGATAATTTACACCCTATCTTTCTGTTTAGCACACAAAAGAGAACTATTTTTATTATCAACAGAGCTGAAATCTAAAATTATGTTAAATGATCATAAATCAATATTTTACTTTTCAATAAACTAAAAGCAATTTATAGATCCAATAGATTAATATTAACTCAAATATTTAAAATTCCTTCATAAGTAGGTGAAAAATGGTCCTTCAAAAAGGAATGTAATTTCATCAACTCATTTAAAAATAACAATGAGGGCTGGAGAGCCAGCCAGGCGTGGTGGTGCACGCCTTTAATCCCAACACTCGGGAGGCAGAGGTAGGAGGATCGCCGTGAGTTCGAGGCCAGCCTGAGACTACATAGTGAATTCCAGGTCCGCATGGGCTAGAGCGAGACCCTACCTCGAAAAAACAAAAACAAAAAACAAAAAAAAAAAAAAATGAGGGATGGAGAGACGGCTCAGCGGTTAAGGCACTTGCCTCCAGTGTCTAAGGCCCTGGGTTCAATTCCCCAGGACCCACATAAGCCAGACCCACAAGGTGTTGGCCCTGGTGTATTCATTCTCTCTCTCTCTCTCTCTCTCTCTCCTTGAAAATGAATAAAATATTTTTAAAATAACAATGAAATAAAGAGCAGCACAGACAAGACTACTTCTGGCCTCTGGCTTCCTTCAATATAAAGGTATTACAAAGGGAATAGTAAGTCAGTGTTGATATAGGAAATTCAGGAAGTGAAGAAGTCTGCAAAATCTGGGAAAGTGATTTATCTCTAGGTGAATGAAATGAACAGCAATTGACTTGTACAGAGGAAGTGATTCTTTTTAGCAGATACACATATATCTGAGTTAGAAATCACTACAAAAGGTTGGGTGGTCTTGTGTTGCGAATAATCTATTTTTAATTTATGATTTATTCTTGCAGAGCTACAGTTTCATTTGGACAATTAACTTCCTCTTCATTTGGTCACTTTTTGCATCTATAAAATGTGTCCAGCTTGATACAGGTTCATCACAGGCATGTCAATAAAGATTTGAAGGAAAGATTTATGCCAGAGATAAGACTTCAATGAGAAAATGATACTTAAACTAAGATGAAGGAAATCAATAAAAATCAGTCAAAGGAAGGGGCAAAAAAGACAAACTATGTCAATGACTTTGGTGATAATCAAAAGCTTCAACTTATATTCTGGAAAAATCATGAGTATACGCTAGTCTAGGAAGTGGATCATTATGAAAATAAAATTATAAATAAGTAAAACTTTTTACTTATTTATAATTCTGGAATTCTGCAAAGAGGATGAAAATGTAATAGACAAAGGAAAAAGTCTATACAATTTAGTTTAATACAATTAGTTTCATCATCTTTTAAGCCCTTTCTTAAAAACACTTTTAAATAAAAGTATAAGAGAGAATTGGTTTAAATAAGAGACAAAAGACTCCCATTTTATAAATTAATAAAAAGAGACAAAAGACATAAATAGTTACAAATTATTCAATCACTAAATACTACTTTCAGACTTACAGAAAGTTTCAGAAACAGTACAGAAAGTTCCAGTGTGGTCTTTACTCAACTTTGTCTTTGATTCCATAACCATAGTCAATTATAAAAATCTAGGAAACTGGCACTGGTACAGCTAAACCACAGACCTGTTATGGCTCACTTGTTTTCACTTATTTGTGTCTCTATGTATTCTAGGAGAATTTTCCTCTGTAGAGTCGCACTCATTCTCCCTAAACTCTGATAACTGTCTTATCTTGAAAGACTACTTTTTTCTTCACTTAGAGAATATGAGGCTGCCCCTGAGACTACATAGTGAATTCCAGGTCAGCCTGGACTAGAGCAAGACCCTACACCTCAAAAATCCAAAGAGAGAGAGAGAGAGAGAGAGAGAGAGAGAGAGAGAGAGAGAGAGAGAGAATGAGGCTGCAGATATTGCTCAATGGTAGAGAGCTTGCCTGGCATGTTTGAGACTCTGGGTTCAATCCCCAATACTGAAAATAAAATCATTTCAAGAACACTACATAATTGAAATCATGCAGCATATAACCTTTTGAGATTTTTTTTTTACTCCATATTATACCCTGGAGACTTATGGAAACCAGTAGTATTGTATTATATACATATATCACAGTTTGTTTATTCACCTGTTGAAGTTTATTTGGATTGTTTCCAGTTTGGGGTGATTACAAATAAAGCTGCTATAAACATTTGTATAACAGGTTTCCACATAAACATAAATTTTCATTTCTGTGGTAAAACTCAGGAATGTAATTGCTAAGTCATATGGAAAATGTATAATTTTATAAAAGCTGTCAAACTTCTTTCCAAAGTAGCTACATGTATTTATTTACAAGGTGGGAGGGAGGGAGGGAGGGAGGGAGGGAGAGAGAGAGAGAGAGAGAGAGAGAGAGAGAGAGAGAGAGAGAGAATAGACACATAGGTACCCCAGGACACCAGGGCCTCCAGACGCTGCAAATGAATTCCAGATGCATGTGCCACTTTGTCACTTTGTGCATCTGGCTTTACATTGGTACTGGGGAATCAAACACAGATTGTTAGGAATTGCAGACAAGTGTCTAACACTTTAAAGAAATTATCTGAAGAAGGACACAGTGGCTTATACCTATAATCCCAGCACTCTATACAACTAATAAAAATATATTATTTAACAATGTCACTGGAAATATATTAACTTACCAAAGCTGAGCATGGCAGTTCATGTCTTAGTCCCAGCACTTGAGAGGCTGAGGTAGTATTGCTGTCCCTTGTGTTAATTTAACCTGTGCCATTTACCGTTCTGTGTTTGGCCAGGAGTTGAAGCAGTATGAGGCCCACAGCAGAAGCCAAGCTGATGCAATCATGTAGTCTTGGACTATGCAAGTAATTCTCAGTTCTTTACAAATTACCCAACGTGGTAGAATGCTCATGAATCACTGGTGGCAACACTGCGACAGCTTGGTTATGGAATGTTTCCCAAAGAGTCATGGGTTGAAGGGGCTATTGACTTTAGGAGGTGGGGTGGGAGTTAATGGGAGAAAATAGGTCCCAGTACACTAGGCCCCTAGACCCTTCCTGGGTCTCTCTTCTTCCTGGCTGCCATGAGATAAGCAGTTTTGTTCTGCAATGTGCTGCTCTTAGCCATGATGGGTCTGTTTCACTGAAGGCCCAAAGTGATGGGACCAAGTGTCTGTGCTCTGAAAATCCGGTGGTTTAATGAGCCAAAGTAAATCTTCCTTACGAGGTGATTATCTCACATATATTAGCATGGCAACAGAAACCTAAGATACAAATGTAAAACTACTTTGATAAAAAGTTGGACAGTTTTTAATAAAAGCAATCATATACTTATCAGTTGACCCAGAAATTTTACTCCCAGCGAAATCACAAAAACATACAAACATTTACAGCAGTTTTATTCAGAATTTCCTCAAACTGGAAACAACCCAAATATTTCTCTAGTGGATGAATATACAATGTACAATACATCATGACCATGGAAAACTGCTCAGTTATAAAATCACACAACAAGGCGGGTATGGTGGCACACGCCTTTAATCTCAGAACTTGGGAGGCAGAGGTAGGAGGATCACCATGAGTTCAAGGCCACTCTGAGACTACACAGTGAATTCCAGGTCAGCCTGGGCTAGAGGGAGACCCTACCTTGAAAAAACAAACAAAAAATAATAATAAAAAATAAAATCACATAACAAAATCTACTGTCACTCAACAAAACGGATGGATCTAAGATATGCTTACATAGAAGTAACATTCAAAGCCTGTGTACAGTGTAATTCCAAGTGAGTGTGTGTCAAAGAACTCAGGAGAGCTGGAGAGAACTGAGCTGTCACATTTCAGTATAGCCAATTATGAAAAAAAGACAAAATGAAAGCATGAATAGAGACTAATCATTTCCGGTGATAGTAAAAAACAAGGTTTCTCTGCAGAAATTGCCAGCTATACTCTCTTCTATTTTCCCCCACTAAATGGCACACTGGTCAAGGATCAAGTAAGTGGACTAGCACAGAAATGGGGTTACATCACTGTCAAGAGAACACCCTACAAAAGGCTCCTGCAGTTTTATGGACCTCAGGGTCTGGTGAAGGCCGGAGAATGAGTTATGAGCACAAAAACACTGAGTCAAATGGAGAAGAAGAGTCTCTCCAGCATTCCTTCTTTTTCTTGGATAAGGTCTTGAGAGAGGAACCCAAGAAAGGCATTACAAAGACTGCAGATGAAAGAGGTTTCATCTGACAGTGCCTGGGGCCTATAATATAGGCAGATACATGTAAGATCGTGGCTGGTCCTTGACTACAGCTCCCTTGAGAGGCTGTAAGTGGTGTGTACCAACTCTAGGGTAGAAAAAGTAGCCTTTCCCCTGAAGGCACTCAGGTAAGACCTTTGAAATGCCTATTATTGGGCCAGAAAAATAACACAGGTTTTTGCCAAAAGCAAGAATCCCTGATATGAAACAATGGAAATGGCTTAACTATATGAATAGAAATTATGAGGGTAGTATTTCATTTCACCAAAAGCTAACAATCAAGGACTGTTGCTAATTCCTGAATGCAGGCAGAAGACACAAGGCCCCTGGGTCAAAGAAAAAAGTAATAACTTACAGCAGAGTACAAAAACATCAGTATATTAGCACTAGTTTCCTACTCCCCAAGCCCTACAGGATGACATGATATGGCTCAGATGGATGCTATGTATGCAGTGGGTTTGTGTTGGCAGGTGAGGAAACTAACCTTAGGGAATTGGCCACTTTTATAGCAGGCAGTAACTAAGCTTGATTTTTCTAAGGAGAAATGTCACTGCCTCATGTGTCAAGTTTACCAGCTGTTTCAATAATCCTGAGAAATGTCTTAAGAAAGAGAACAATTAAAATCTCACACTCCTAGCAACCCAAGCAAAGAGGACTCTCAACAAAAACAGGGAGGCATTTGCTAAGAGGTGTGAGAGAAGATGAGAGTTAGGGAACATAAGGAAATATTTATAGTGCTGGAATTATTTTATGTCTTATTTCTTTTTTTATTTTTATTTTTATGTCTTATTTCTAACAGTGGTTGCATGCATGCATGCATCCTGTCATAACTTACAGAACTTTATGTCATAGATAGCTTTAAAGCATAAATTATAGCGTATTTTTTAAATAGAAAAAAGTTTAAAAATACATACTTAGGAGCCTGTAGCAAAATCCCTAGTGTCTCTTTCATCTCTTTCAGTTGCCAGCAACCTTATGTTTGAGCATTTGCTTAAAGTTGATAAACTTTGTCTTTAAATATACTTAAAGGCCTATTCAAACTTATTCAATCAGGACCCAACACTTCTAAATCTTTAGTTTTTACAAGTTTTTGAGAAAGAAAATTGATTCAATTTATAAAACACAATAAACAAGAAATTAATATAATCAACTGTGGGATCTCAACTCTCTAAATTAAGTTATTAAAAATACAATACTACTTGGCAGGTGTCCCTTTACTCTCTGACCACCAATATGGATTCACAAATGGGACAAGTCCTCACAACTATTAAACTGCTATTGTTCATGTTTCTCCTACTGACCAGAGATCTAAACCTTCATTTTAATAAGAAGGTTTTTAATAGAAAGGAACATCTGTTTTATGTTACATGAGAGACAGAAAAACTCTTCCTTTCGGACTGAATTATTAATGTTCATTCCTTCTATGGCATTATACTCTTCATTCATGTCCCCACACCAGCTCTCAAAAGTGCAACATACCCCCTGATGGAATACATTTTCCTGTTAAATGTACAAAACTGTAGATACCATAATTTTAATGTGACATGCTGGTATTTCTTTTTTTTTAAAGCCACAAATGTATTTCGTATTCTCAATCGCAAATTTAAATTTCCTGTATATTCCCAGATCACTAGGCATTTTTCTTTTAAAACTGCTGGAAATAAACCCAGATGATTTCAATTTTTTTTGTCATCTCATTTTTATAGACCTTTGTCCAACTAAGAATGCAAAAGTGAAAAAAAAACTTTAAAAATTGTATTACTATTAAAACGATTTGAGCCTAAGAAACACTGTGAACTACCTTTTACTTCTTAAAGGGAACAGAAACTCAACATTACCATAAATGACGGATCTGCATTAAATAAATGTCCAAGCCTAAAATTATTTTAAAATGTCTGTCTTTATGTATATAAATCCTCAGAATTTGACACACTTTTTTTTTTTTTTTTTTTGCTTTATGCCAAAATTGAGCTAAGGTCACTTTCATTTCACTACTTAAGACGAAGAGGAAATAATCCTTCAAGTGGAGTCAATATTTTTCGTTCTTTCAGCTTTCCTTCTTGTACAGTACTTTACTCATTAGGAAGAGAGTCTGATAAAATTGAAACAAAGATGAAAACTGCTGATGACTCTCAACTAGCTCATTTCTCTTGCCCAACTCTAAGAAAACTGCATATGGTTAAACCACTGCTATTTTTACTTTCTACCACTGTACAAACCATGGCTTTCTGTGTTGAAAGCATTTCCATGAATAATTGTAATAGCCTCCAAGGGGACCAGATGGTAATAAATTCTATAGAAGATCTGGACGCTACTCATAAATTTACCTTTTCATAATCTAACTATCATAGTACAGTTATTTTTTTTACTATGTCATTAAAATTACTAGAGATAGAAACATTATGAGTAAACTATGTACATAAGAGATAAACCAAAGAGTGTTTTCTTTTTTTTTAATATTTTATTTATTTATTTATTTGAGAGAGAGAGAGAGAGAGAGAGAGAAGAGAGAGAGAGAGAGAGAGAGAGAGAGAGAGAGAGAGAGAGAATGGGCACACCAGGGCCTCCAGACAACCTCTTGTGCATCTGGCTTTATATGGGCACTGGGGAATTGAACTCTGGTCCTTTTGCATTGCAGGCAAACGCCTTAACTGCTAAGCCATCTCTTCAGCCCCCAAAGAGTGTTTTCTAACTGCACATCCCTCTTATCTGATGTTTTTTTTCTTTATTGTCCATAATGAGTTACATTATTTAGTGTTGTACTGATGTTTTTTTAAGTCTTTTCTTTTTTCTTTTTTTAAAAAGTATTTTTGGGCTGGAGAGATGGTTCAGCGGTTAAGGCACTTGCCTCCAGTGCCTAAGGCCCTGGGTTCAATTCCCCAGGTCCCACATAAGCCAGACCCACAAGGTGGTGGCCCTGGTGCGCTCTCTCTCTCTCTCTCTCTCTCTCTCTCTCTCTCTCTCTCTCTCTCT